>JACXGI010002769.1:0-69754 GCA_016801175.1 Esox masquinongy | reverse complement strand
CAGGGTGCGGTTATCCCTATTGCTTGTACACTTTTTTCTACCACATCTTTTCCTTCCCTTCGCCTCTCTATTAATGTGCTTGGACGCAGAGCTCTGTGAACAGCCAGCCTCTTTAGCTATGACCTTTTGTGTCTTGCCCTCCTTGTGCAAGGTGTCAATGGTCATCTTTTGGACAGCTGTCAAGTCAGCAGTCTTCCCCGTGATTGTGTTGCCTACAGAACTAGACTGAGAGACCATTTAAAGGCCTTTGCAGGTGTTTTGGGTTAATTAGCTGATTAGAGTGTGGCACCAGGTGTCTTCAATATTGAACTTTTTCACAATATTCTAATTTTCTGAGATACTGAATTTGGGGTTTTCATTGGTAGTCAGTTATAATCATCAAAATTAAAAGAAATAAACACTTGAAATATATCAGTCTGTGTGTAATGAATGTATACATTATACAAGTTTCACTTTTTGAATGGAATTACTGAAATAAATCAACTTTTTGATGATATTCTAATTTTATGACCAGCACCTGTATATAGGAAGCTACATAGACAACTATGTAGGTAAGTGCCAAGGCAATGACAGATTTGCAATCACACATACAACTACTTAGCCACTCAGCGAATGTAACACTGATGTTAGCTAGTTCATGTAAGCTATCTTACAGGGAATCTAGCTGAAAGTGTTTGTATTTGCTTGCAATATAATTATGCTAGCAAGTGTGTGAGAAATTGTACTTATCTAGCCTTTCAATTAGAATCCTTGTTATATTTCTAGCATAGAAGCCCCTCTTGAATAATGCGACAATCAAGCCAAGGTGTTAGAGGTCCATTGTTTCTACTGTCCCCATTATCATGCACCTCTGCAACTCCCTTCCTGTACCTGCTGTACCTGCACTTTAAACCCAAAAGATATTCAACCTGTCCTTGTGGTACCTCCTGTGGTGTACCACTTGCCCTGTCTGGCAAGATGCCCTTATTTGGGCATCCTTCCTAAAGCCCTTATTTGGGCCTCAGGAAGTAATACAATGGTAGGGTAATTGTCTTAACTTCCATAGGTTAAGATTACAATGATAGATTCTATATATGCAGGAGGGATCAGGTCATTCGAGAAAGATTCCTTGCATGCGGACTCTCTCCATGCAGCATGTTAAAACTTATTAAATGGCTCAACTATATTTTGTAAATTAAGGTGTCTTTGTGTTATTAATCTATCAATATCTATGTGTAATTCCATGACACAAGCTATAATGCAAAACAATAAGTTTTATTTCATATTTTCTGCACAGTATCTAACAAATATACACTGACAGGGAAGGCTGCTTGTCACAGATCCATAAGGAAGAACGTAAAGCCGCACAGCATGCGAGTAGGGAAAGATGATAGATACTGTAGATACTAGCTACACTGCTAAGAAAACATCTGTAGGACCTGGTAATTCTGGTCAACATACGTAGGAGACAGTGTTTACTTTTAATCTTATCACTAGATTATCATATCACTCTCATGAGTATATATATAACTGAGGGTTGTTGAACAAGGAACAAAACCTTCAACCTGCTCTAGTTGTCTGAGTTGTGCAACTCGTTAGTCCTAACGTGGATTCATTGTGGTAAATTATATGTGCTCTTCATTTCTGCACTTCATAAGGTTTTTCTTCACTCCATAGATGTTGAAGCACTCTGTACCAGTGATAGTGGTTCAAAGCCACTGCTCCTGAGTCTGAGTCTGACTGCGGCTCCTGGGCAGCCGGGGGGCGCTGGCTGCGGCTCCTGGGCAGCAGGGAGGCGCTGGCTGCGGCTCCTGGGCAGCAGGGAACACCCTGCACCTTGGAAGTGGCACCGGACGTAGAGGGGGTGCTGGCTGCGGCTCCATGGCAGCAGGCCGCGGAGCAGGGACTGAAGCGGCAGCAGGCCATGGAGCCAGATTGGTGCGGCGTATGGCCAGCCGACTGCCCGTCCAGTCCACACGGCATTGGCGAGGCTGTGTGAAAGGGCTCTGGCTAGGCCCAGAAGGCCGGGACCCCCCACTCGGGTTCTGAAGTTAGCCCCCCCCCTAAACATTTTCTGGGGAGGCCTCTGGGGTGCTGTAGGATGAGGTACGGAGGTGGGCCGCGGACCCAGGTTTGGGGATCGCGCTGGCTGCTTGACACCCCCGCCAACCTCAGGGAAAGCTGGGACCAGCATCCGAAGGATGGGGTCCCATATTAGCACCCCCTCTAGTGAGTCCTCATCCACCGTGTCGGACTCCGCCTCTGAGCCATCTGACTCAGGGGGTCAGAGAACCAGTCACCTGGCTGGAATACTCCCCTCTCGTCAGCAGCATCGGATGGTCGTATCTGAAGTAAGCACGGAGACGCCTGTGTTCCTCCTCTGGCGTCTCCGGCTTCTCCCATGGTCACTGGTAGGCTTCCATAGTGACCATGGCGGGGTTTTTCAAAACCTGCTGGTTCCTTTCTTTAAGTCGGATATTCTGTAACGATGGTGGAAGTGTGGAGGAACCAGGCGCAGGCTGACTTGCATTTGAATGTTAATTTAATCAAACAAACACTGAATGGTAAACATAAACTGATATAATGTAAAGTGCTGATATATTACAGCAAACAGACATAGACTCACCAGGTACATGCAACAATATCCGACAACTGGGGGGAACAGAGGAGAAACATTTAAACACTCACTGATGTGATGATTGGGACCTGGTGTACATAATTATGGGAGACGGGGTGAGTTCATGTATGGACGGGAAACCGGGAGTGCACGGCACCGTACCGTGGTTGTCTTTAAAAAAAATAATGCATGGATCACCAAAGCATCTCCCATCTCCCTAGTGACCCAAAGTAAAAACAAATGTACATTTACACCGGCTTGGCCCATGCTCTGACCAAAGGTCCATTTTGATTGCTGACCAGCAATGACATCGCAAATAGTTGGTTGTTGCTGCCTGAGACGATGTCAAACAGCTTGTGCTCCTTTACTCTCTGAATAATTATTTTGACATGCACCCCTAGCCTGGCAATGGATAGGGTCTCCCTAACCTCATGCACTGGCATCTGTTATCCTTGGGGATCCATATCCATACTGACCCAAGCAGGAAGTAGAGGAAGTTGGCCCAAGAGATGATAACAGACTGTTGTCTGGTGGATGTTTAAAAAATGGGCCAAATCCTTCTGTTTCAGACCCAGCAAACAAGAAAAACTCATTGATTGGTGGGAGTGATTAAACAAAAAGAAAACCGTTTTAGTACAATATATTCCCCTTGCATTGGGTTAGGTCCATAACACAAATAAAGTGAAGAATAATAGATTTTAACACAAGGAAAGATAACAGTACGATAAATATTCCATATAAAGTACAGTATTCAATGGATTTGTCACTTACTGCTTTTCGTCAAGGAACACTTATCTTGGATGTGTTTGCACTGGTGACTCTTAACATGGTGTCTGCTGACCTCAAATTTACAGAAGGAAACAGACTGGGAGTATTTGCTTTAAGGAAGACCAAATATCTTTGGATGACATGGAGCTGTCTGCTTACTTGAACTTCACTCATTACTATGATTTCCCATCTTCTATATGCATCAACAAGCACTAGACTTGACCTAGCTAATGTTGCAGCCTGTATTAGTCTTAACATCCTGATTTTTTCAGATATTTATTATACATTTCTTGTTTTACTGCAAATCAGTTTTTATAAACATTTTCAACACTGCAGTGCATAACTAATGCTGAGACAATATTCATTCAATAGGCTTACTTTTGGTAAGATTTGGTATCCTAGTTTTCAATAACACAGGAGATACAGGAGGACTTTGGGATTGCTGGATAGTAAACAATTACTGTACCTTGTGTAAAAACCTGTGTTCATCAGATCCAAGTAAACCACTGTAAACGAAAGTGGTGTTGTGTTGTCAGGTTTTCCAGCTTTGTTCGAAGCTCTTGAATTTCTCTTGCTTACTCCTGGTTCGCCATATCCAGGGCAGCAGGAACAGGGCCTGCACAGTAATTATGCGTCTAGACTGGATCAGAAACTGCTGTCCATCGTTGTTAGCGCACATTTCTCGCCTTGTTCGTCTTCCTCTGTAGGGGCAGGGGGTTTCGGTCGCCTTTCCAAAAAACACCAGGTCTGTTTCGAATATGACTATTCCATGCAAAGACTATAGGAACCACACTTTTTTTTAGATACCACCGTCCTCCAACTTTCCCCTCTGCGAAGTCACTGGCGATGAAATGTGTACTGCACATCTTTGTGACATGTCACGATGTACTGCCACCAACCACCTTTTTCTGACCTCTTCATCGATCAGGAATCAATGTTCATTACTACCTCCTTCACGGGGCAGAAATGTAAACTTACTCATTGCAAAAAAAGTAGTCTGACAAGTGTTCACGATAGCTAGCTAATAATGAAAACAATAACGTAAGAGCACCCAAAGTCAGTCCCCCAGTATGAAGTGAAATGTATATTCTGTTGGAAACCCAACTAATTCCACTTGGCACTGCCCCTAGCAGAAATGTAGCATTTCTGCAATTGTTGTTGTGTTTTGGGCTAATGTTGTTGTGTTCTGGGCTGATGCTGTTGTGGTGTGACCCAATGTTGTTGTGTTGTGAGGTAATGCTGTTGTGTTGTCACGTAATGTGGTGTTGTGGGTAGTTGATTGTTTTCTGAAATGGAGCGTTTTTATAAATGTTTCATTTTTGTTAATGTTGTTGTGTTGTATGTTAATGTTGTTGTGTTTTCAACTTTTGTTTGTATCGCTAATTGTTGTGTTGTGCACCCGTGGGCCACCGTACGTATTACTTCTCATTATTGTCCCAATGCTCTACGATGTCTGAACAGGTTATGAAAAGTATTTACTATGACCCATCAAACCCTGGTGCTTATGTGGGTAGAGAGGGTTTGAAAAGAGCGTACTTGGAGAAAACTGGAGAGATCCTCAAAAATGGTACAGCAAATGACTGGCAATTGGCCCAGGACACGTACACACTATACAGGCCTGTATTCATTTTCAAAGAAATAGAGTTATTATTCATGATATAAATTCACAATTTCTGCTGGATTTGGTCGACATGAGTGCTTATAGCCTGGAAAACGATAGCATTAAATTTATGTTAACATGTATAGATGTGTTAAATAAATATGCCTGGATTCATGTGCTGAGAAATGAAAACGCAATTGAGGTAAAGCGTGCATTTGAAGACATTAAAGAAGGAAGAACCCCCAAAAAATCCAAACGGACAAGGGGAAGATGTTTTTTAATTCACATTTTGAATTGTTAATGAAGAAGTACCACATAAAACATTTTGCTACAGGAAAAGATGTCAAAGCAAGTACCGTTGAGAGATTTAATAAAATTAAATCACAATTAAATGTGGCGGTATCTCAGTTGCCAACACACATCGTTATGTTGATGTGATTCAAGATTTGGTTTGCAGTTACAATCTTAGCTACTATAGGTCTATTAAGATAAAGCCTGTTGATGTTTCTGAAGAAAATGTTAGACTAGTTCTCAAGAACCTGTATGGTATAACAATGATTAGAAATGGTAATCAAAGTTACAAGTTACAAGTTGGGCATATTGTTAGACTCAAATTTGAGAGGGGCGTTTACCAAAGGTTATGAAAAAGGGTACACAGATGCATATTTGACAATAACGGAATGCATTTCTAGGGTGCCTCCAGTATATAGAATAAAAGATTACGATGGTGATGTGATTGTTGGTACCTTTTATGAACAGGAATTACTGAAAATACTTGTGGCTAAGCATAAAACTTTTAAAGTGGAAGCAGTTCTGCATGTGAAAGTACAGAAAGGGAAGAAGATGACACTCGTGAAATTGGTTGGCCTGAGAAGTTCAACAGTTGGATAGCACTGGAACAAATCCTTGACCTACAAACAGGATAAAAACACTTGGATTTGTTGGACCACATCATTTACAGCGACTGCGATCAGCATGGGTGACTGTGGTTTCAACATAACGCTGCCTAGCAACTCATGAAGGCGTATCTATCCTAACAATTCATGTTTGTGCTATACCACAAAATTTGCCAAAAGTATACATGTGAAAGGTGATTGGGAAATGTCTTTGATAGAATTCCAATACCCGCATACGTGGAAGACGTTTACATGGGGTGAAAACACATTTGAACTACATGACTCGAAACACTACAAAATGACAAAATATGAACTCACCACCAGTAATAACAATGTCATAGGAAAACTAGTGGCAGAGATCAACATTTTCTTACATCACATGGCGTATGGTTGGGTTATGAGGAATTTAAAAATAGAATGTTTCTAAAAGGCGAGCTCTATTTTACTTAAAATTTAGTGCAAAGTTGGAACAGATATTAGGCTTAAAATCAGGCGAATGGTGGTACGCCCCATGGTACGCCCCATTCCCAGCAGATATTCTGGCAGGGTTTAACACCCTACATCTACACAGATACAGCTCCGGAAAAAATTAAGAGACCACTGCACCTTTTTCTTTCCTTTCCAAAAAAGTCGAAAAGGAAGGTTTTGAGTGAGGAACAGAAGGGTTAAAATTAAGAGACCACTGCAAATTAAACGCTTCTGTTCCTCACTCAAAACGTTCCTTTTAATCTTTTTTTTAAAGGAAAAATGTGCAGTGGTCTCTTAATTTTTTCCAGAGCTGTATAATTGATAATAAAAGAGTTGGGACAGCCATGTCCCACTGTTGAGAAATGTAGATACTGCAGGGAAAAAAACACATAGTTGTCACAGTGACGTACGACAAGCCACACTACGTACCTCTTAGTAAGAGTCAGTTTGATGAGATCTGTACTGAAGTAAAATCTGATCAGAATCAGTTGGTTTCATTCGTGGTGGGGAAGGTGATTGCAATATTACACTTCAGACCAGTCAAACAATCTTTTAGACTATAAGATGCAGCCTCAGAAACTCTACGATGATCCTCAAAGGTATGTTCAATACTATACAGCGCAGGCCGGTAATGGTTTACCACATTACCTAAAACCACATTTGAAAAATGCAGCGAGGAATATAGTAGGCGAGGTCGTCAGCAATGTTATGGCGCGCCAAACAAAACAGCAGGATGGATCAGGATTGATGGTTTTGACTCGAGGTGTTAGAAAGAGACCGCCAGGAGGAGCCTAATAAAGAGTAAAAAAAGGAAAGATTGTGACTAAAACAAGAGCCGCTGTTAAAAGAAATCATACCGCTCGAAGGACACTCAAAGGGACACTCAAAAACCTTTTTTAAAGGAAGATGGCACTCATACACTGCATGTCTGGTGAACGTATGAAATCTGAGTTGGATTTATTCACAGTTCCTTTCACACAGACATCTATTGAGAAAAATACATACGTTGAAATACCAACCCTATCGGCAATATCAGACGCAGCCCCTCTGGAGTTCTTTATAGCTGGAAATGGTGAAGATTACATTGATTTGAACAATACTTCGCTGTACCTACGTGTAAAAGTCACTAAACCGGATGGGACTAATACTGATGCCGGAGCCAGTGTTGGGGTTATCAACTACCCGATAGCCACCCTATTTTCACAAGTGGACGTCTCCTTGGGTGATCGTTTCATTAGTCAGAGTAGTAACACATACCCCTACAGAGCTGTTATGGAGAGCATTCTGAATTATGGAAGTGATACTTCAAAGACACAATTTTCAGCCGGTTTGTTTTTCAAGGACACAGCAGGCCACATGGATGTTACGGAACCTGCAGGAGATAACAAAGGACTTATGAAAAGGGCTGCCTATTCAGCAGTACAACATCCGAAATGATCGGTCCTGTTCATAGCGATATCTTTTTTCAAGAGAAACACATGTTAAACGGTGTGGACATAGGTCAGGATGGTACACAGTAAAGACTAGTTCTGTCTTATAGGGGCAGGGGAAATGCGTTATTATCTGCACATATCGTATCAGCATCGCTCTTTGTCAAGAAAGTGATTATCACCAGCCGTGAAACTTGGACACGCTCAAGCGCTACTCTCAACCAATGCAAAGCACCCAATTGAAAGGGTGTGTATGAAGACTTTTAGTTTACCTGCGGGGAGTCGTGTTTGTAACCAGGAAACCAATTTTTAGGCCCCCTACCAAAATGCATTGTCATTGGATTGGTGGACAATTACAGTTTTACAGGAAGTTATACAAAAAATTCATTTAATTTCAAACATAATTTGGAGTTCATGGCTATGTATGTGGACGGTCAACAATTTCCGAGCAAACCATTCCAACCAGATTACGTATCGGGATCAGCAGTGCATGAATTTTACCAATTGGCCCTAGCATCAGGAAAACCCCTAAAGGACCAAGCCATGGCTATTGACCGGTCTGACTTCTTACACGGCTATGCACTTTCTGCATTCTACTGTGCACCGGATGAGGAATGCGGTCAGCACCTATCGCTGATTAAGTCTGGAAATGTCTGACATGAGATGAGGTTCAGTCAAGCACTACCCCATACGATCAATTTGGCTGTTTGTTAAATTTTTGACTTCATTATCGAAGTGTCCAACCGGAGGCAAGTCATGGTTGAGTGCAGTTGGGAAACATTACCCAAACAGATGAGAAATGAATACCGCAGAGTTGACCAGCATGGTGAACCAATTTTCATCCAGGACTAATTTCTACGGTGTGCTGGCATGCGACCAGCTACCCAGTGGACCTGTCCGAGATGTTTCATCAATGATGATTGTTAATACGCACCCGAGTAACCACCCAGGAGAACATTGGCTGGCTATTTACAGTTGTGCTCATAAGTTTGCATGCCCTGGCAGAAATAGTGAAATTTTAACATTGATTTTGAAAAAATGACTGATCATGCAAAAAACTGACTGGATAACTGGATCATATGAGGCCAGTTATCATCACATAGTTGTTTGGCTCCTTTTTAAATCATAATGATAACAGAAATCACCCAAATGGCTCTGATCAAAAGTTTAGATACCCTTGAATGTTTGGCCTTGTTACAGACACACAAGGTGACACACCTGTGGCTTTTGAAATTGCAATTAATGTCTGTGTATAAATAGTCAATGAGTTTGTTAGCTCTCACGTGGATGCACTGAGCAGGCTAGATACTGAGCCATGGGGAGCAGAAAAGAGCTGTCAAAAGACCTGCCTAACAAGATAATGGAACTTTATAAAGATGGAAAAGGATATAAAATAAAAGATATCCAAAGCCCTGCAAATGCAAGTCAGTACTGTTCAATCACTTATTAAGAAGTGGAAAATTCGGGGATCTTTTGATACCAAGCCAACGTCAGGTAGAACAAGAAAGATTTCAGCCAAAACTGCCAGAAGAATTGTTCGGGATACAAAGAAAAACCCACAGGTAACCTATGGAGAAATACAGGCTGCTCTGGAAAAAGATGGTGTGGTTGTTTCAAGGAGCACAATACGACGATACTTGAACAAAAATCGGCTGCATGGTCGAGTTGCCAGAAAGAAGCCTTTACTGCGCCAGTGCCACAAAAAAGCCCGGTTACAATATGTCCGACAACACCTTGACATGCCTCACAGCTTCTGGCACACTGGAATTTGGAGTGACGAGACCAAAATAGAGCTTTGTGGTCACAAACATAAGCGCTATGTTTGGAGAGAGTTCAACAAGGCCTATAGTGAACACAATACCATCCCCACTGTGAAGCATGGTGGTGACTCACTGATGTTTTGGTGGTGTGTGAAAACATCAGTGAGTCACCTCTAAAGGCATGGGAAATCTTGTGTAAATTGATGGCAAGATGAATGCAGCATGTTATCAGAAAATACTGGCAGACAATTTGCATTGTTCTGCACGAAAGCTGCGCATGGGACGCTCTTGGACTTTCCAGCACGACAATTACCCTAAGCACAAGGCCAAGTTGACCCTCCAGTGGTTACAGCAGAAAACGTTGAAGGTTCTGGAGTGGCCATCACAGTCTCCTGACCTTAATATCATCGAGCCACTCTGGGGAGATCTCAAACGTGCGGTTCATCCAAGACGGCCACAGACTTTGCATGACCTGGAGGCATTTTGCCAAGACAACTGAGCAGCTATACCACCTGCAAGAATTCGGGGCCTCATAGACAACTATTACAAAAGACTGCACGCTGTCATTGATACTAAAGGGGGCAATATACAGTATTAAGAACTTTTGAACAGGGGTCAGTTCACTTTTTTCTTTGTTGCCATGTTTTGTTTTATGATTATGCCATTCTGTTGTGACCTACAGTTGAATGTGAATCCCATAAGAAATAAAAGACACGTGTTTTGCCTGCTCACTCGTTTTTTTTTCAAATGGTACATATATAACCAATACTCCAAGGGTATGCAAACTTTTGAGCATAACTGTACATCACAGACGACATCGTCGGAAGGTTTTATGACAGTTTTGGAAACTCCCCAGATTTAAGTATTTTCCCAAGTCAATCAAGGCATTTCTGCAAACCTGTGAAAGTGTGGAATACAGCTGAAAACAAGTCCAGGATGTGATTTCGACCACTTGTGGACAACATTGTGTGTTCTTTCTCTATCCAGTGACAAGAGGTCTGAGTAACAAAGATGTTATGTCTTTTTATACTGATGATTTACGAAAAAATTATATGTTAGTCTCCAAATTTGTATCTAATATGTATCAGAGTAAGCGTGATAAATACATTTTTAATTGTATACAGCATGCTCAATCTTGTGAATCATTTAAATTGTGTCACGGTTGTTGAAGAAATAGACAGTTAAAATTATATCTTATGCCTGCTTTATTATTCAAAAATAAAGGCAATTGTAAAACAACATCGATGTTTATGTAGTATTATTCATACAACAATTAGTCCAGGTTAAACATACATTTTGACAATGAATCACAAATGATAAAAAACATGTAAAAAAACTAAATAAAAATGCACATTGAAATGGAAGCTATTGTGTGGGGTCTATGGTAGGGGATACAAAGAAAGTTTTGGTTGATTGATAATCACTTGTGGGGCTTGTGTTACTGGAAGTAGGTGCCCAGGGCATGGCTAAATAATCCAGTGTGTCGCTAGGAGTTTGTTTATACAAACTGATTTTACATCTTGCCAGCTGATTTGGGATAGTTGTAAAAGGCATGTTGAGACATACTATGGCCTCTAAAAACTCCCCTCACCCCAAAGGCCTTCTAGCATCAGCAATTTTGGTGGTAGCTGTCACACTTTTAACCAGATCTAACACCCTTAATGACCTCTCCTTTGAAGATAAATTCACCGCTTGAAGTCCATGAAATCAAATCTTCAGACCTGAGCATTCTATTTAGAATATATTCAACATTCTTCTTACTCCTTACAGGCACATTGTCCAACATTTTGTCAACAAGGGAAACATTTTGGTCAGCAGTTTGATTACTCTCAGACTTGTTTACCATGTCACCCCCAGTCTCAGGTGCAGGTAGATTTAAAGTGAATGTATTTGTGTCAAGCTCCCCCTGCCTAACAACAGTCAAGAATCTTTGTAAAATGGCAGAGTATCTTTGAGCTTTTTCATGTAAATCCATATCAGTTGTCAACAAAATATTACGAATCGACGAGTCCAAATCATTTTCAACAGATTGTCTTACATCAGTGCTAGTCGTTTTGAATTCTTGCAGTTTTTCTAACTGATGTTGCGGCACCAGAAACATTTGAGTGTGATCCATGTTGTTTAACCACGTCTCGGTGCAATTAGACTGGTTATGAACGGCACAGATATGCATAGTAACAGTAGTAGGAAACCTCCAGATTGGTTTATGTTTTTTCTTTTCTTTGTGACTGAAGTGTTCTTTCTAGACATATATATACAATGTTGGATTGTTCTCTCTTCACTTCTCTTCACACAATTCTGTCAAGGGTATAATACCGCGCCTTAGGTTAAGAGCAATTGCACAGAGCGATAGAATGAGGTCTGTGGAAGCGGTTTCTAAAATTACTTTTCGTTGACTCGCTGGAGCCTTAAATAGCATCTACAAAAGTGGTAGATTTCTACGAATTCGTTAAGACATGATCAAACATACTTAGGAATGTACACAACAGGCAAATCCCCAGAAAACAATCCTGTTCACAGATGGTAGACTTCTGGTGTTGTAGCCTTAAAGTCTATAATAACCAACAGGTGGGTGTGTTGCATCTTTAAAACTCTCCATGAAGAATCGAGAAAGGCCGGGGTATATTTGTCTTCCTGAAATACTAATCTGCTGATTGTCGTGTGGGTTTTTAAACAATATGAGATAATTTGTGTTCAAATTAATAGTCCTACTAGATTTGCCAATCATGTTTTAGAAAAGGTAAATGGCACTCAGATTACGGTGGTGTGAATATTGTGTGAAAACTCTCCATCTCCGAACTCTCTGATGCACTTTTCATTAAAATCGTCAACAATTAAAAGGTTGTTTTTCTGAATCTGTAACAGATTGTCGTCACATAATGATGGTGGTAAACCTTCTATAAAAGTAATTTCTCTCAACTTCAGCATTTCGTAATCCAGCGGTTGCCAACACAAATAAACCCAGATTATATTCTGAATTTCTTTGGAGAAAACAACATCAGCATTATCCAGCAAAATACGTTTTACCCAAGTTACTGGGTCCGCTAATGACACAGCTGAATGGATGTTGTAGTCGTGGGTCAAACACGCTACGGTCACTGTCCATTCTAGAATGTGATTTAGTACCCGTAAGGCCTTGTGCTGTATTCAGGGAGCAGTACATGCTTGTTGTACACAACTCTTGGACACTACTCTTGAGCACTTGGACACTACTTTGTTTTTCAATGAGAATGCTCTTTCATGTCTAGCAGTTGTCTTTTGCATTAGTAAGGACGTGATCATCATCACCACCTTCGCCTCGTAAAAAGTTATCAACGAGTCTTGTTAGCGTCTCCAAATTTACAATACTTGAGTTGAGTGTAATGCCTTTTGCTTTGAGACTGGTCAGACCTTTAACACTTTTGTAACCGTATGTCTTTGGGCCACCACTAACAAATTATGCAACGCTGTCTGGTAATTCATTGGTCAAGTCACCCAAGAATGGGCCTAGAGGGGGTACCCAACCCCTGTGGTGTGTGAGAAAGATCACTGTGTGAGAAAGATCATTGTGTTCCGAGGCTGGGTATGACAATCTGTATGAAGACATACACTACACCTATGTTTACAACCATGATCGCCACGGGTGTTAAAACTTGTATACCACTCACAGACATATGACACCCCGAGAAAACCTTTCAGGTTCATGATGCCAATAGAAATGGTTGTCGTGTAAGTACATAAAGACAGTTCTAGGATGTTGGTCCTTGCTGTTTTGAAACTTAGTAAAACATACATCATGGGTTCGGTGAAAAACAACAATTTTAGACCCTGTCATTTGTTCAAACCGGACGATATCCATGAAGGTCACACAATCATCTAACGCTAAACAAGCATTTGTATGTAGCTTACGACCACTAGCCATGGGCTTCATCATACGTGTACTGTGGGTTCAACATACCCATCAAACTAATTGAAAAGCACGTAGGCTCATTATTCACCACCACACATAAATTCCTTCTTTTTTTGTGAAAATCTGATCTAGCAATAGGGTTTGAGCCTTACATCATGTTCCCCCGTCCTCACGGTTGATGACAATTTGCCCCACTAGCTCTAGTGATTCATCAACCACAAGCTCTGCATTACTCTGCATAACCGTTTTCAAGTAACCCCCCAAACATTTGTTCATTATATTTATCAGCTCTCATGGTCACATGTACCGAGGAGAACAGAGATTCACCAAACAAGTCTGTCTGGAGATGGTCGGCAGATCCTAACACAAAGTCTGAAGCTCTAACAAAGTATCCAAGTCTAAAAAATGTGAGCTACTAATCTTGGTTAACATTCCTTGCAACTGCGGATTTATGTCTGTATCGCTGTGCAACAATGTATTGACTTAGTCGTGTAATCTGTGATTGAAGATTAAAAGATTCACGGTTTGTTCCTGATGTTTATCTTGATGGGGTGACCCTGGGGATGACATGCGGGGTCTTTTCGCTGTATTGTGAGTTATTTATGGGGGTATCACTGTGTGCACTTGTTTAGGTTCGGTCTATTGGATATGTGTAGAGGTTAATGGTTGTTCAGTGTCTGGTCTGTTGTTAGCACTATAACGATCCACTTACAGGTTAATATAACGATCCACTTACAGGTTAAAATAATATTCTAAATCAAAAATACAATTACATACATCACAGTTTTGATGAGTTGACTGTAAAGATGTATTACCTTCAGCTTTCAAGCATTGTGTAATGGGGCAACAATAAAACAAAAAACTGATGCTGTACAGCCACAAGGTGGGGGGTTCCGTAACTGAAGCCATTATGGTGTTGTAGTATTCTCCAACATCACCCGCTCTACACTCTGTTGGTTCATATATAGAGTACAAAGACTCAGCTGTATGCAGATTGTAGTGATGTCAATAACGTTTTAGTACAACGCTGAAAATGTCTGTAAATGTTTATACTTACACAAATTGAATCTGTTCGGGATGTTGCGTAAAATCACAACCATGCACCCAAACTGACACCGATGTTGGTTACTTGGTCTGAAATAAAAACCAAGAGGGTTAACAGAAGACCAAGCGTATACAGGTATTTAAAGCTGATGATTACTAATGTTAAAAGACTACTTACCAAACTTTGAAGGTCCAAAACGGTGTTTTCCAAACAAGACTGTTTAATTTAAAAAAAACTGACTCCACCAAGTTGGAAGTATTCAGACTAGCCTGGATAGACAGTACACTACAATACTGAAAAGCACTCACATCTGCTCGATCAGCTTATTTCTCCAACCTGATTGAGGTGCACAAAAACAATCCAAAATTTCTCTTCGATACAGTTGCAAAGTTAACAAAAAAGCAACGCTCAACAAGTGAAGTGGGTCTTCACTTTAGCTGTAATGAATACATTAACTTCTTTGATGAAAAGATCATCACCATTAGAAAACAAATAACTGACTCCTTAAATAATTATAGTCCCAAAAATCTCAGTTGTCATGAGAATGTCCTGAACCTCCCTGACCAGGTGTCAATGGGGACACTTGAATTTTGTGGTCCCGTATCGCTCGACACATTCACTAAATTTGTAAAGAATTCTAAACCCACAAATTGCCAGCTAGACCTGATTCCAACAAAATTACTTAAGGAGCTATTTCCGGTGCTAGGTCAGCCAATGTTGAACATAATAAATTGCTCCCTTTCCTCCGGATGTGTACCAAACTCACTAAAAATAGCGGAAACTAAGCCTCTTCTAAAAAAAAATCTAATTTGGATCCAGACATATTAAACAATTATAGGCCCATATCGAACCTCCCGTTCCTCTCAAAAATCTTAGAAAAATGTGTTTCCCAACAACTGAATGCCTTCCAGAAGACAAATAACATTTATGAAATGCTCCAGTCCGGTTTCAGACCCAATCATAGGACTGAGACTGCACTCGTGAAGGTAACAAATGACCTTTAATTGGCCTCAGACAAAGGTTCCGCATCCGTCCTGTTGCTTCTTGATCTTAGTGCTGCTTTTGACACTATTGATCACTCCCTTCTCTTAGAGAGACAGGAAACCCATATTTGGCTACTTGGACATGTTCTAGCCTGGTTTAAATCTTATTTATCTGAAAGATATCAGTTTGTATGTGTGGATGGCATATCCTCTGATAAATCAAAGGTATGCTTTGGTGTTCCTCAAGGCTCGGTTCTGGGCCCATTATTGTTCTCACTATATATGCTGCCTCTGGGTAATGTAATCTGGAATCACAATGTCAATTTTCACTGTTATGCTCATGACACACAATTATATATTTCAATGAAGCATGGAGAAGCCCCAAAATTAGCTACTTTGGAAGCATGTGTTTCAGATATTAGGAAGTGGATGACAGAGAACTTCTTGCATTTAATCTCAAGAAAAACAGAAATGCTCGTTTTAGGACCCAAGAAACAAAGAGTTTTGTTGGCAGATCTCACTGTGAACCTCGACGGCTGCATGGTTGTATCCCAAAAAACTGTAAGAAACCTTGGCGTTACCCTTGATCCTGACCTCTCCTTTGATTAACATGTAAAATGTCTCGAGTTGCTTATTTTCATCTTCAAAACATTGCAAAAATCAGAAACTTTCTATCAAAAACTGATGCAGAAAAACTAATCCATGCTTTTATTACTTCTAGATTAGACTACTGCAATGCTCTTCTTTACGGTTAACCTGATCAATGATCCAGCCATACATACCTACACATAACCTTAGATCGCAAGATGCAGGCCTTTTAATTGTACCTAGAATTTCTAAACAAACAGAGTTAGGGTTAGGGGTTAGGCAGGGCCTTCTTTCATGTGTCTACTAAAGACTAAATCTCTACAGCATGGTCTATGATTAAGTATAGTCTGGCCCAGGGGCATGAAGGTGACCAGAAAGGCTTGATACTGTCCACCCTTGCTGTCTTGCCAGGTGGGCTCTCATCGCCACTGGGATGCCCTCCCTCCAATGCCATTCGGGGGCGGAGTCACTGGCTTGTTGTCTCTCTGTTGCGCACTTGTGCAATTGGACTGTACTCTGGTGGCAGTACTCGGCCCTCATTCAGTGTGGTTGCCGTTTGTGGGTGTCCCTTTGGTTGATGCTTGGCAATGTGGGTGGATTGATTTCCTGCCTGTTGGGCCCTGTCCGGGGCCTCCCCCAGATAGGTCCACAGTGTCACTGGACCCCCCCCGTCTCAGCCCCAAGGTCTTACGCTGCTATATTGTTGTGCTGGGGGAGTAGGGTCAGTTCTCCTTCTCCACTATAAATCTGTGTAGATCTAAGGAATGTGTTTTCTAAATTTTCCCTGTCTCGTGCTGTTTTAAACTTAGGAGAACATGAGGTCTTGTCCCCCACCTGCGGAGTACCAGGCTTGAAAGACTCATTGCTGTCTCTGTCCAAAGTTCACCTGGTTGTGTTGCAGATCAAGACGATACCTGATGATTTCAGCTGCCACTCTGCTGACCCCCCCCAGCATTGTCCCTGTCTTTGTCCATCTGGTCATGCTTCCGACCTGGACTAGGTTTAAATAGACTCTGGACTCAGCCCACATGCATTATTACAATTTGTACTCTTAATATGTTCACCCGGCACAGCCAGAAGAGGACTGGTCACCCCTGTAAGCCTGGTTCCTCTCTAGGTTTCTTCCTAAATTTCAGCCTTCTTAGGGAGTTTTTCCTAGCCACTGAAATTCAACACTACTGTTGTTTGCTCCTTGGGGTTTAAGGCCGGGTGTTTTGTAAAAGCACTTTGTGACAACTGCTGATGTAAATAGAATGTAAATAAATTTGATTGATTGACATCACGTCATTTCATATCTATTAATGACAAATTCACCCGCTTACATACACCAGCCAGTGTTTATCTCAATCTCTTCAAAACAAAATTTAACACACATATTAGTCCATAATACAGCATACAAAAAACGACATGCTTCAACACCCGGAAGTCACACATGCACACAGACACACAGAAAGGTATTTATGAACTCACAAACACCACAGTTCGTAAGCACCATTGCTTGTTAAACAATTCTACCAATGTGTAGAAAACAATCTCTGTTAATGCTCACTGTACATTTTGAGAAGGCGCACTTACAAACATTTTATTTACCTGAAATAACATATGTTAAGCTGTCAGCAAATCAGCGTTGTTCATGCAAATTAAACTCAATTTGTAATTTTGTAACGTTTTGCCATATAATGCAACTCGAATGTTAATGCTGTCTTAAAATACCTATTTTGATTTCATAAATCATCATTGCTCATACATACACATGTACCAAAGTCAACAGTTTTATTTTAAACAATATTATTCAACCTAGCCATTATGTCTGATCAACCCTGGGTTAGTTTGTTGCTTCAGAACACCAACATTGCTGACATAATGTAGGCATTACATAGTGCTATGGTGGATTACTAGCCTCTTGAGAAACACAGGGTGTTTTTCAATCAGAATATACTATGGCTGTACTAAGAAACATTTTTATGTTATAGACCAACACAATGGGCAGATCTGATCTTAAGACCCCTTCCCTGTTAAAATAATATGGGCTGGAACTCTCCAAATCATAAATCCCAACTCCCTCTTTATATCTTACACAAAAAATTCTATACTTGTTATAAGCCCCACATTGCACAACTCCATGTAACACAAGCATTGTAAAACATGAAAGGTTAAATCCCCATTGCCTGGGAATTTAACATTCCGGAACCTTGGCCCCCTATTGTTAAACATCAAACATCTCACTACATATCCTAACATCTTTTGCCTGGGGAATTTAACATTCCCAAACCCTGGCACCCTATTGTTAAACATCAAACTTATCGCTACTTATCATAACATCGGATGTCTGGGGATATAATAAGCCAGACCCCTGAAGCCGCGTTGTTAAACATCAAAGTCACCATAAATTACAAACCACATCCCCCATACCATATATTCATACCCCCGGACACGCATACGTCATACTGGAAGGTACAACCCCTAACATACGTCACACAGGAAGTACCACCCCCGAGCATACATCACACCGGAAGTGCCAACCCCGAGCATACGTCACACCGGAAGTCCCACCCCAGCATACATCACACCAGAAGTCCCACCTACCAAACTTGAAGTCCTTCCCACCTGTCAATCAATAATCAAAAGTGACAGAATAAGCCCTACATTAACTACTTCTGACATCCCTTCATGCATAATTATATTGATATTTATCATTATTATGAAATGTAATATAAAAATGCTGCTGTTACAGAATGAAATGCTGCTGTTACAGACTGCTGTTACAGAATGGATTGTTATGTTTTGACAGACTTGTGTAAAAACATAACCAGTCATAAAAAAACACATTATGTGTCATATTTCGAAATATATGTGCCATTACAGTGTCATGACCATGTTATGTCAGTGGGTATAACAAGTTATGACATGGCAATGACAGAGTTATGACCATGTTATGACACAACACTTCAAGTAACGTGTTACCAATGTTTCTCCTATGCTTGTGTTGCAGAATTGCCATCAACAGATGCAATCCTGATCAGTTTAATATTTTAACCCTTCCGAGTCTCAATCCGTGGATCCGCGGATGGAGCGTTCTGTGCTCATTTGCATAAATATTAATGAAAATCGAATCGCCATAATCGTCCGGTTTCAATGTATATTTTATGTAGCCACCTTTGTGAAGCGTTCCGTGTATAGTTTGGGTTGCTATGGGAACCACAGCCTGCAGGAATAAAACTTATCACCAAACAACGACATTGACCATGCATCTTAGAAAGGCTAATGTGTAAAGACTATAGAGATTACATGGGTGTACATCACTACATATGATGTATTGAACCGTAATACATCGTTTGTATTATAAATATGATATAAAAATGATCTTCTGTCAACATAGTATGGGGATGTTCTTGAGTTTTTGGGAAAAAGTTGGTAATTTTTCTGAGTTTATAAATTATAGAAGTCCAAACTTCACTAGCGATCTCGTGCTGCCACCTGGTGGCCGTTCTGAGTAATTACATGTAAAAAGAAGTGATTTATCTTCTTTCTAATTTCTTTTATAGTGTTTTATTTCTAGGTAGAAGAACCAAATTTTTTTGGGGTGCCTATATTTCTGACCTTGTATTATTTGTTTTATTCATTAGTTTCAACACAATGCAATGCAATATGACAGTAAAAGCATGGAACTATCAGGGAATACAATTGACACAAAACTTCATAAGTGTTAGAATCAAATTATATCATCCTGAATGGCAGAAATGTTTTCCGAAAACAATTTTTTTGCCTTTCAAACAGGTGAGGTTTCTAAATGGTGATCCAGAATTCTGTTTTTATGTGTTTTTATTGTAGCCAAGGGGGTTGTGATTACCAGGATACATCATAATAGATTATATCTGTTACAGAAATGAATCTAGGACCCAAAATGTCCAAGTAGAGAAATCCGGCCGAAATCTCCTCGGACCCTGAGGCGTTAATGTGAAAACAATCTAATATTTGATCTGTACCCCTCAGGAAAACCCACAATTTGCCTGGTTCACAATGATACCCACTGATTCTCAATTACCCTGACAATCAATACAAGTCCACACCTAGTTTTAAAGCCTGGAATTGTCATGATGGTAAACATCAAACCCAGAAGGGGCCTTGGCCCAGTATGGTGAGTCAACGACCGGCGAAAACTGTAACAGGAACAAATAAACTAATTTTTATTTTGTGTAATCATTGATCGTGGCTCGTTGAAATGACTTGTGTGAATTAAACATCATTAATGATTGTATGCTAAAGTAACTTATGCAAAATAATAGTCACCTTCAGGTCCTTAACTGAAGACAGAGGAAGAATTATTTTAAAAAAATATCTGTTTTCTTTCTAGTTTAAAGGGAGACATTTTGGAAAGTGTATTTTTCAAATGAACAATTATTTCAGTAATTTGATTAGTCCTTCAGAGTTCCTGATATTCTGTTTATTTAATGTACTATGAATGACAATAGCTATGTCTTCGATAGTCTTTCCCTTCTCTATCCAGGCACATTGAATGAATGGAATAATGAATGGATTGTTGTCTGAGCAAGGCTCCTAGTCTCCAACTATGTGTGCAAGATAAGGCCTTGGGCCTAGCAGAAACCACTAGAAGAAGTCTCCTTTTTGGAGGTATGTCTTACAGTACAAGAGCTCCTGCTCCTTGTACTGTAAAGGTGAAAGGGACTCTGTTCCTTGCTGGGAGAATTGAGTAAGCAAAACCACCTGTAGTAACATCCCCCAGCTATCATGTTTGAGCTTTCACCAAGTTGACTGGACAACCGACATTGTATGATTATCTATGTCTCCTGGATCTATGTGTGCAAACATTGCATTCCTCAGATTACATCATGGTGGCAACTATTCATTGTACGTGCATTCAGCAAGAACTAGTGGTGTCATCTGTACAGTTGGGAAGGAATATAAGTTTGAAGCTTGGCAATGTAAAATCAGAACAACTGTCATGACACTACTCTGTGTTGTTTCTGTACTTATACTCTTTTGTCATAATACTTGTTCCCATATATACAATTAAACCTGAAATACTTAACTGTTATGCTAACGATTGAAGAGTTTTGACTTGATAAATTGCAAACACTTTTCCATCTTCCACACTAACTTGCTAATAAAGCAATGGTAATGTGGTATAAAAAAAATCTCAACCCCAGTGACAAGACTTGTGCCATAGGGCTTGTGTCAAAAGAGAACTCGGACTCGACTGATAAGGCCTGTGAGACTTGTTAGGATGAGGGAAGGATGAACAGAGCAAAAGTCTGAGCGGTCCTTGAAGAAAATCTGAGCAGACAAAGCTCAGATTGGAGCAAAGATTAAACCGTCAGCATGACAACAACACAAAGCACACAACCAAGACAATGCTGAAGTGCACAAGTCCGTATGGCCCAGCCAGGACTTGAAAGTCATTAAACATCTATGGGGAGACCTGAAGATCACAGTTCACACTCCCTATTCAATCTGACAGAGCTTGAGAGGATCTGGAATAATGAATGGGAAAACTGCCCAAATCAAGGTAGAATCATACCAAAGAAGCTCAAAGATGTGATTACGTAAAAAGTACTAAATAAAGGGTCTGAATTAGATATTTCAGTTTTTCATTTTCAAAAAATTTGCACATATTTCTAATAAGTGTTTCCACTTTGTCAGTATTGGGCATTGGACAATGTATTTTTGTGATGAGCACATTTATTTTTTTACATATTTTTATGCATAATTTTGCTGTGAAAGCGTAGAGGACTCTAATAAAACCCATGCTACAGAGGTAAATATACACCAACAGCAGGGGCTTGGAATTCTTCACGACCCTAGGCCAGTTTTCAACTCAAAATTGGTTAGGATATGTTGTTTTCTTCATGACATAGTATGACAGCAAAACTACAAACCACATTTTATACTGCTACAAGCAGATGTACCAACAGTATGCTGAAAAAGTTGCTAAGATTCTTCTGAATATTTAGTCATGATTTAAAAGTCTGCCTCTTACCAGAAGTCACATCGTGGTTGATACCAGCTACTGAAATATCTGCATTGCTGATGGGGTTGTTGTTGTCATCGTAAACCATTCCTTTGATTCCATGATGCACCTGGAGAGGAAATCATTTAAGTTTACTAAACTGACCAAACAGGACAAGAAAGCTTGCTTTGATTTTATAATACCACATATTAGATCTGGGCAACATGAAATAAATGTAAAATAAAACTTTTCATGGACATCAAATTCATCATGGACATATCCAAGTGAATTTCAACAGAAATGTCAAAACAAATGAGAATGCAGCCAGTCACTCCAGTGCCTTTAATCAAGTGACATCGATGTCAGCCAGTCTGCGATACAAGAACAGTGCTTTGGTTAATCACACCGACATGTTTTAACTTACCCCAAGGGCTTTAGCTCGCTGGCATGTCACTATTCCAAGCTAAATACTGCTCACCCATCAAAACAAACAATTTTTTTCTACATTTTCTAAATAGCTCATGATTGGCATTGCTTGGTAGACAGCACAATTAGGTATACTGTTTGCTATCTTATCAATTGCATGGAAATTCTAAATCGAGAGTAAAGTATGGAAGTCATTTCGAAATAGGCTGTATCCCTTCTAGCATGACCGGCAAAGACAAAGTATTAGCCAATCAGCAGCTAATGAACACCCAATCAGTGGCTCCCACTTGACTACTCATTCCATTTTGCCCAGCTCTAATGTGGTATTATAAAATGAAAAGCTAGCTTTGTCTTTTATATACTTCAGACGGTTGGGACTCCCTGACATCCAGAATGGCCTAACATTGGTTAATGTTTGTATACAAGACTATACTGCAGGAACTTCCTCAGTACTGGCTAGTCCTGGCTACTTCCTCAGTACTGGCTAGATACTGCAGGCTAAGGCTAAGAGTTTAGAAAAACTGCTTTTTGTTATTATGCGACCCACTCCTGGGATACCTTACAAAAAGTAACCTTGCTTTTCCTAATGTATGTGAATTTCAAATTTAGTATTTTGCATTTTATATATTTGATATTTTTATAATAATGACAATATGATAATAATAACAGAATGATAATAATAATAATAACAATACAGTGCGCAAATGTAAAAGTGGTCTAGGTTTTTATTTATACACTGCGTGCACAATTATTAGGCAAGTGAGTATTCTGATCGTATCATTATTCCTATGCACATTTTCCAACTCCAAACCATAAACTTGAATGCTCAGTGGATTGAATCATTTTCATGTAAAATTTATTGGGGTAATGAGGGAGGTTGTGGCAACAGTGAATAACCCCTAACATCAAGGTGTGCATAATTATTAGGCATTTTCATGACCTCAGGTAAAATGGGCAAAAAAAGAGATTTAACTGACACTGAAAAGTCAAAAATTGTAAAATGCAAATCAGATGGATGCAACACTCTTGAAATAGCTAAACTATTGAGGCGTGACCACTGGACAATCAAAGGTTTTGTTGCGAATAGTCAACTGGGGTGCAAAAAACGCATGGAGAAGAAAAGACGCAAATTAACTGCAAAAGACTTGAGAAGAATTAAACGTGAAGCTACCAGGAACCCATTATCCTTCAGTGCCATCATATTCCAGAACTGCAACCTACCTGGAGTGTCCAGAAGTACAAGCTGTCAAGTGCTCAGAGACATGACCAAGGTCAAGAAGGCTGAAACACGACCACCACTGAATAAGATGGACCAGATGAATGGGCCCGTGGCTGGATCACTAATGGTCACATGGCACCACTTCAGTCAGGCGCCAGCCAGGTGGAGAAGGGGAACTGGTATGGGCTGCTATCATTAAGGATGAGGTAGTTGGACCTTTTCGGGTTAAAGATGGACTGAAACTCAACTCCCAAACCTACTGCCAGTTTCTGGAAGATACTTTCTTCAAACAGTGATACAGGAAGAAGTCCTCAGAATTCAAGAAGGCCATGATCTTCATGCAGGACAATGCTCCATCACATGCATCCAAGTACTCCACTGCTTGGCTAGCCAGCAAGGGCCACAAAGATGACCGAATAATGATTTGGCCGCCTTCCTCTCCTGACTTAAATCCTATTGAGAATTTGTGGGCTCTTCTCAAACGTGAGATTTACAGTCAGGGAAGACAATACACCTCTTTGAAAAGCATTTGAGAGGCTGTGGTTGCTGCTTCAGCAAAAGTTGACTGTGAACAAATCAAGAAACTGACAGACTCCATGGATGGAAGGCTCATGGCATTTATTGAAAAGAAGGGTGTTTATATTGGTCACTGAATATTTTTGAAAGGACAAGAAGTTTAATTGTCATTTTGTGTTACTTATTTGTTACACTTACTTTAAAAATTGAGAATAAACATGTGAGTTGGGAGAAATGATTTTTTTAATTAGTTGCCTAATAATTCTGCACACCAATTGTTGCCTAATAATTCTGCACTCTAATGTATTCCCTTGAGAAAGATCAAAACACACTTTTCCTTTGTTAAACATTCAGGTTTGAGGTTCAATTATATTTTGGACTGACTGACAGCATTGTGTTTGTTCAACAATAAAATAAATATTGAGGAATACGATTTGCCTAATAATTGTGCACGCAGTGTACAGTGAAATACATATTTTTTTAAATTGCGTGAGTTAACATATCCTTTGTGATCATGAAAATTGCACATTTAGTATTGCCATTTGTGCTGCATTTCCCTTCATTGCACATCTATACATTCCACTTGTAGTATACATATACAGTGGATATAAAAAGTCTACACACCCCTGTTAAAATGCCAGGTTCTTGTGATGTAAAAGAATGAGACAAAGATAAATCATGTCAGAACTTTTTCCACCTTTAATGTGACCTATAACGTGAACAATTCAATTGAAAAACAAACTGAAATCTTTGAGGGGGAAAAATGAAAAATAAAAACCTTACAATAACCTGGTTGCATAAGTGTGCACACCCTTTTATAACTGGGGATGTGGCTGTGTTCAGAATTAACCAATCACATTCAAATAAAGTTCAGCTGTTCTAGTAGGATTTATCCACTGTACTTAATACTTGTACATTTTCTGCCCTCTTTTATTTGCACCTCTGGTTAGACACTCACTGCATTTCATTGTACTGTACTTATACTTGTTCAATGACAAAGTTTAATCTAAAAAGGTCATGAAATTATAAAAAAAGGCAATGATAATTACATGATGAATGTTTCAATGAAAAAAAATGTTTTAATAAAAAATGTATTAGGGCTGTCAAAGTCAGCGTGTTAGCATGTTAACGCATGTGATTAATTTAAGATGCTTGAATTGTCTGGTCACCATTAATGCATTTTTATTTTTTGAGACATCTTCCATAGTCAGTGCTTGTCTTTTAGTAAAAAACAAGCAAGTTATTGCTTAAGGAGAAAGGGAGCAAGACATTACATCAGCATCAGGTAGCACCCTAGCCTTTAAAAGAATGGCGGACAATAGACTAACTAAATAGCCAATTTTATAACCTAACATGATAAGTTTTTATTACTTTTTCTTGCTAGTCATTTTTATTTGTTTGTTTTGTTTTTGTTTTGTGGACAAATTTAAACACAGTAATGGTGACAAACCACAGACGATTATGCAAATCATCGCAATTCATTATTTTAATTGTTTGATAGCAATAATTATAACCACGTTTCCAAAATAGTTTGGACACTGCGTAAAATGCAAATAGAAACAGAATGCAATAATGTGGAAATCATTTATCCTTATATTTAATTGAAAATAGTACAGAGACAACATATCATACGTTGAAACTGAGAAATATTATTGTTTTTGGAAAAATACATGCACATTTTTAAGTTGATGCCAGCAACACGTTTCAAAGAAGTTGGGACAGGGGGATGTTTACCACTATGTTGCATCACCTCTTTAACAATACTCTGTAAGCATTTGGGAACTGAGGAGACCAATGCTGTAGTTTTGAAAGTAAAATATACCCATTCTTGCTCAATATAGGATTGCAGCTGCTCAACAGTTCGGGGTCTCCTTGGTCATATTTTTCGTTTCAAAATGCACCAAATGTTTTCAATAGGGGACAGGTCTGGACTGCAGGCAGGCACTCAGACACTTTTACTACAGAGCCATGCCGTTGAAATACATGCAGAATGTGGTTTGGCATTGTCTTGCTGAAATAAGTAAGGCCTTCCCTGAAGACATTGTCTGGATGGCAGCATATGTTGTTCCAAAACCTGTATATATTGTTCAGTATTAATGGTGCCTTCACAGATGTGCAAGTCACCGATACCATGTGCACTAATGCACCCCCATACCATCACGGATGTTGTCTTATGAACTGTGCGCTGATAACAAGCCGGATGGTCCCTCTCGTCTTTTGTCCGTAGGATGCGGAAGAATTTCAAATTTTGATTTGTCTGTCCACAGGATAGTGCTCCACTTCCTCTCAGTCTGTCTTAAATGACCTGGGGCCCAGAGAAGGTGGCAGTGGTTCTGGATCTTGTTTATATTTGGTATCTTCTTTGCATGGTAGAGTTGTAACTTGCATTTGTGGATGCAGTGACATACTGTGTTCACAGACAATAGTTTTTGGAAGTGTGCCTGAGCCCATGCAATGATTTCCACTAAAGAATCATGTCTGTCTATAATGCAGTGCCATCTGAGGGCCTGAAGATCACGGCCATCCAATATTGATTTTCATTTCGGTTTTACTGATATCAAATTTAGCTTTCATAGGTAAACCCATGGAAAACAAATGTTTTCAAACAAATAAGCAATTTCTTAAACTCAAATGGATACTTTCAAACCAATCGGGATTTTGAACCCACCACAGAACTGAGACTGCCCCTTTTAAAGTTTTAAACGACATTCGTCTAAACACAGATTTTTTTAAAATCAGAATCAATCTTAGTGTTATTGGACCTTAGTGAGGAATTTGACACAGTTGACCATACATACTGCTAGACAGACTGTAAAACTGGGTGGGTCATAGTGACACAGTCCCAAATTGGTCCAAGTCTTACTTACCAGACAGGGAAAACTTTGTCTCCATAGGCAACTATGTATCAGAAAGAATTTGCATGACATGTGGAGTTCCAGAAGACTCTATCCCGGGACCTCTTTTATTTAACATGTACAGCTCCGGAAAAATTTAAGAGACCACTGCACCTTTTTCTTTTCTTTCCAAAAAAGTTGAAAAGGAGAGTTTTGAGTGAGGAACAGAAGCGTTCAATTTGCAGTGGTCTCTTAATTTGAAACCTTCTGTTCCTCACTCAAAACCTTCCTTTTTAACCTTTCTGGAAAGGAAAGAAAAAGGTGCGGTGGTCTCTTAATTTTTTCCGGAGCTGTATATGCTACCGTTAGCCCAAATCATGCAAAGCAACAAAACTGTTTATCATAATTACGCAGACGACACCCAAATTTATATAGCTCTCCCTTCTGTGACTATCTGAGACTCACTCCGCCATTGCTTTGATTAAATCAATGGATGGATGTGCTAGAACTCTCTTCATTTAAATTGCTGCACTATTTGCCCACGCAGTCTTTCACAGAATGGTGAACCCCTCCCCATCCTCACTTCTGACAGACCCGTCCTCTCTGAAATGACCTTCAAATACCCAATCTTTTTACTGACCTGTTGCCAATTGACCTAATTAGTTGTGTGATATTCCACCATGTTTAGTTTTTTAGCATTACACAACTTTTCCAATATTTTGTTGCCTCCATCCCAACTTTTTTGAAACGTGTTGCTGGCATCAAATTCAAAGTGCGCATATATTTTTCAAGTAATAATAAAATGTCTCCATTTCAACATTTGGTATGTTGTCTTGGTACTATTTTCTATTGAATTTAGGATTTATAATAATTTGCACATCATTATATTCTGTTTTTATTTACATTATACACAGCATCCCAACATTTTTGGAAACGGGATTGTATTATGAAATGTTATGATCGTTATTTTTTTTAGATTAAGTTAGAACATTTAATAATAATGTGACTGTTATTCTTAAATTATTTAAAAATAAAATTAAAATTACCAGAAACAGTGCTAAACACCACAATATATTATGTTAGAACATGTATTGAAAGGCTACCAAGATCTGAAAAATATGTGTTGTCATGTTTTGTATTCTGCAAACCCATCTGTTATGCAGATCACACTATATTTCTTTGTAGTCAAGGTTGGCCTTGATTGATATAGCCAATGAATGTCTTTCAGAGATGTTCCTGTCAGCAGATGTTCCTGTTAGCTTCTTGCTAAACAAACAGTGCCAGGGTGAACTGACATATTGTTTCTTTTGAAAACTGTAGGTTTAGAGGCTACAGTAAGTATAGAGATCTATGGCCAGTAAATGTAAAAATAAAATAAATTAATAAATTAATTATGTTTATTTGTACATTAACTGTGGGTATTAACTTCCTGTGTCTTTCGACTAGTAGCTAAATATTTAAATCTGTGGCAAGCAATCTTACAATATTCTCTTGTCAAAATGAAATTATCATTGAAAAAATAAAAAACAGGAAAATGTGTAAATGTTGGCAACTGTAATATAAGTGGGATAAACATCTGCACAGAACATCTGTCTTTATCCCTGACATGTATTGTTGGGTTACATTACCTTGTAATTAATACAGTAAAATTTTAATTTGCTCCTTCTACATGGAGTTGTGGAGATACTGTATTGTTATGACAAAAATGTATCATTGCTAACATTGTACAGATCGTACAGAATTTCCTAAGCTATGGTGAAATTCCCCTTCAATCCTTCTAATTGCTTACTCTAAAACTGAGGAACTATATTCAAAATGTGATGTAATTTTTAAATGGTTAATCGAACATGGATAACCCCATAGTGAGTGCATAATTTCTGGACATAAATGCTGAAAAAAATGTGTCACTGTCCAAATAATTTTGCGTTTGTGTGTTTTGGAGAGAGTTTAGAGAAGTACCTGTTCCAGGTAGGATACTAGGGCCTCTCTGTTGCCCAGCCACTCTCTTGCCAAGACTGATGCCGGAGGGAACTTATCACAGCTGAGTTCTAGAGTTATCTCAAAGCAATTGGTGTAAAGGTAGTTAAAATCTTGCATACCTGTGGAGAGGAACAATACTGTTAAAGTAAAAGTACATTGAATGCATCAACAGGGCTCTTTATTCACCATAGATTTTTTTTACATTTTCTAACAAATAATTTGTAACCAATCATAATTCTTTTAGGAGTGAATAAACTACATAAAGCAACTACGCAGAGTGATCTACACCGATCAACCGTAACATTATGATCACCTGACAAATATTGTGTAGGTCCCCCTTTTGCTGCCAAAACAGCCCTGACCTGTCGAGGCATGGACTCCAATAGACCTCTGAAGGTGTGCTGTGGTATCTGGCATCAAGACATTAGCAGCAGATCCTTCAAGTCCTGTAAGTTGCGAGGTGGGGCCTCCATGGATCGGACCTGTTTGTCCAGCACATCCCACAAATGCTATATTGGATTGGGATCTGGGGAATTTGGAGGCCAAGTCAACACCTTGAACTTGTTGTTGAGTTCCTCAAACCCTTCCTGGTTTGAGGAAACAATTTTTGCTTTGTGGCAGGGCACATTATCCTGCTGACAGAGGCAAATGCCATCAGAGAATACCGTTGCCATGAAAGGGTGCACATGGTCTGCAACAATGCTTAGGTAGGTGGTACGTGTCGAAGTAATATCTACATGAATGGCAGGACCCAAGGTTTCCCAGCAGAACATTGCCTAAAGCATCACACTGCCTCCGCCGGCTTGCAATCTTCCCATAGCACATCCTGGTGCCATGTGTTCTCCAGGTAAGCGACGCACACGCACCCGTCCATCTATGTGATGTAAAAGAAAACGTGATTAATCAGACCAGGCCACCTTCTTCCACTGCTCCGTGGGCCAGTTCTGATGCTCATGTGCTCATTGTAGGCGCTTTTGGCAGTGGACAGGGGTCAGCATGGGCACCCTGACTGGTCTACGGCTACGCAGCCCCATACTCAACAAACAGCGATGCACTGTGTATTCTGACACCTTTCTATCAGTACCAGCATTAACTTATTCAGCAATTTGAGCTACAATAGCTCGTAGCTGTTGGATCGAACCACACGGGCCAGCCTTCGCTCCCCATGTGCATCAGTGAGCCTTGGCCGCCCATGACCCTGTCGCCGGTTCACTGCTTTTCCTTCCTTGGACCACTTTTGATAGGTACTGACCACTGCAGACCGGGAACACAACACAAGGGATGCAGTTTAGCAGATGCTCTGACCCAGTCGTCTAGCCATCACAATTTGTGTACAGAATGTCCACAAATTGGACATTCATAATGCCACACATAAACTTTGAGGACAGAATGTTCACTTGCTGCCTAATATATTCCACCCACAGACAGGTGCCATGGTAATGAGATAATCAGTGTTATTCACTTCACCTGTCAGTGGTCATAATGTTGTGGCTGATCGGTGTATCTTTGCAGAGGATTTGGTTAAAATCACTAATACAGGTCACCCTATCGTAGTGTGGATTATTTATAACAAACCATGTCTCGAGAAAAACCTTGATGATAATAAAGTCCTCATAATCAAATTGCTATAGGCGAAATTAGAACCTAAAGGAGTTGAAGCAGTGGGAATATGGTTTGGTCAAGGGGTGCTGATGGCTGAGCTGCATGACCACAAGCACCCATACTTTATGCGGCTATGGGCACAACCTTCATGTTTTTATTTCTCTTTAGATATGTACATAGGTTTTGATGGGGTGAGTTTAACAGTCACTTTACACCAAATGAGTAACATTTATACTGTGATCCGTCTTAATCTCAATATATACAGTTGTGCTCATAAGTTTGCATACCCTGGAAGAAATTGGGAAATTTTGACATTGATTTTGAAAATATGACTGATCATGCAAAAAAAATTGCTTTTATTTAAGGATAGTGATCATATGAAGCCATTTATCATCACATATTTGTTTGGCTCCTTTTTAAATCATAATGTTGACAGAAATAACCCAAATGGCCCTGATCAAAAGTTTGCATACCCTTGAATGTTTGGCCTTGTTACAGACACACAAGGTGACACACACAGGTGAAAATGACAATTAAAGGTGAATTTCCCACACCTGGGGCCTTTTAATTTGCAATTAGTGTCTGTGTATGAATAGTCAATGAGTTTGTTAGCTCTCATGTGAATGCATTGGGCAGGCTAGTTACTGAGCTATGGGGAGCAGAAAAGAACTGTCAAAAGACCTGTGTAACAAGCTAATAGAACTTTATATAGATGTAAAAGGATATAAAAAGATATCCAAAGCTCTGCAAATGCCAGTCAGTACTGTTCAATCACTTATTAAGAAGTGGAAAATTCGGGAATCTCTTGATACCAAGCCAAGGTCAGGTGACCAAGAAAGATTTCAGCCAAAACTGCCAGAAGAATTGTTCAGGATACAAAGAAAAACCCACAGGTAAACTCAGGAGAAATACAGGCTGCTCTGGAAAAAGAAGGTATTGTGCTCCTTGTTTCAAGGAGCACAATACGTCAATACTTAAACAAAAGTGAGCTGCATGGTCGAGTTGCCAGAAAGAAGTCTTTACTGTGCCAATGCCACAAAAATGCCTGGTTACAATATGCCCAACGACACCTTGACACGCCTCACTGTAATTTGGAGTGATTCTGGCTCACTGTAATTTGGAGTGATGAGACCAAAATAGAGCTTTATGGTCACAACCATAAGCGCTATGTTTGGAGAGGGTTCAACAGGGCCTATAGTGAACAGAATACCATCCCCACTGTGAAGCAGGGTAGTGGCTCACTGATGTTTTGGGGGTGTGTGAGCTCTAAAGGCAAGGGGAATCTTGTGAAAATTGATGGCAAGATGAATGCAGCATGTTATCAGAAAATACTGGCAGACAATTTGCGTTGTTCTGCATGAAAGCTGCGCATGGGACGCTCTTGGACTTCCCAGCACGACAATGACCCTAAGCACAAGGCCAAGTTGACCCTCCAGTGGTTACATCAGAAAAAGGGGAAAGTTCTGGAGTGGCCATCACAGTCTCCTGACCTTAATATCATAGACTCTGGGGAGATCTCAAACGTGCGGTTTATGCAAGACCTCCAAAGACTTTGCATGACCTGGAGGCATTTTGCCAGGACGACTGGGCAGCTATACCACCTGCAAGAACTCGGGGCCTCATAGACAACTATTAGAAAAGACTGCACGCTGTCATTGATGCTAAAGGGGGCAATACACAGTAATAAGAACTAAGGGTATGCAGACATTTGAACAGGGGTCAGTTAATTTTTTTCTTTGTTGCCATGTTTTGTTTTATGATTGTGCCATTCTGTTATGGCCTACTTTTGAATGTGAATCCCATAAGAAATAAAAAACGTGTTTTGCTTGCTCACTCATGTTTTCTTTGCAAATGGTGCATATATTACCAATTCTCCAAGGGTATGCAAACTTTTGAGCAAAACTGTATGTTTCCAATAAGGAAAACCTATTTTTATTGTTAGTATTATTAGGGGTCCTCCAGTAGGAGTAACCCTATTGTAATTGTCAGTACTATTAGGGGTTCTCCGGTAGGAGGATTGCTGATTAATTCAAAAGGTGCCTGGTAGAAAATTCTATAACTTTGCACACTGAAAAAATAGACCACCAGTACCTACCACACAGACACTCACCCTGATTCCTCCACCAGGGGCGCTACATTACACAATTCAATTTGCTATTTTCAAAATGATGGCATTTCCACCCCGTTTGACCTATAGTGTCACATTATTGTGAAACTGCCACATTCCTCATGAGGAACAAAAAAGCCTCAAGAACCCATAAAGTCTGCCAAGAAGGATTTTTCTGTATAGTGAAAATTTGCCGAAACCTACTAGATGTTTAAACTTTTACAAAGTCGGATTGACCTGCTCTTTGGCATACAGGTGTCTCATACATGCCTCCCTAAATTTATTTTGGGAATAAGAGATATCTTGCAAGATGGCGGAGAAAATAGCTGATTACTGTACAATATATCTATGCAAAACCTTCATATCTGCATTGTTTTATGGAAAAATAACCTATCCACTTCATATTCATTATGTATTTTGATACCACCCCCATATCACACCGTGTGCATTTGTTTGTTGTTATCTCAAAGGATGGGGAAACGGCAGCCGACAGAATTCTGACCATTTTCAACACAAGCTAATGCTAATAAATGCCTTTAAAACTCTTCTTCTCCTGAAATGTACATCAGATGAACTCGCTAGGAAATTTCTAGACTCTAGGCCATACATCTGAACAGGGCTGATAATGAAACTAGTTGCTATGTCAAAAATTGAGTGAACTATGAATTCACAAATTTAGTCCTTTATGCTAACTCCAATGGCCACTACAAATTACCTTAAAATCAACCGGTAGTCCGATTGACCTGACTGAGTACAGGTGTCTTATTCAGTTAGGAACGGAAATAATTGGACGCTGACACAAGATTTATTTTGGCTGTTTACCAAACTATATTCAAGTTACAGTTAAATAGGAATTACAGCTCTTTAAAATGTAGCCCCCTCTTTATGAAGGGACCAAAAGTAATTAGACAATTGACTCAAAAGCTGTTTCATGGACAGGTGTGGGCTATTCTTCAATGCAAGTGAAATAGGCCATCCTTAGGCTGCAAAAAAAAATCAGAACAATAGCAGGAACATTAGGAGTGGCAAAATCAACAGTTTGGTACATTCTGAAAAAGAAAGAACACACTGGTGTGCTCTGCAATACCAAAAGACCTGGACGTCCATGGAAGACAACAGTGGTGGATGATCGTAGGATCCTTTCCATGGTAAAGAAAAACCCCTTCACAACATTCAGCCAAGTGAAAAACACTCTCCAGGAGGTAGGAATATCATTAACCAAGTGTACTATAAAGAGAAGACTTCACGAGAGCAAATACAGAGGGTTCACCACAAGGTGCAAACCATTCATAAGACTCAAGAATAGAAAGGCCAGATTAAACTTTGCCAAAAAACATCTAAAAAAGCCAGCCCAGTTCCTGAACTGTATTCTTTGGACAGATGAAACTAAGATAAACCTGTACCAGAATGATGGGAAGAAAAAAGCATAGAGAAGGCTTGGAATGGCTCCTGATCCGAAGCATATCAAATCATCTGTGAAACAGGGTGGAGGCAGTGTGATGGCATGGGCATGCATGGCTTTCAATGGCACTGGGTCACAAGTGTTTATTGATGATGTGACAGAAGACAGAAGCAGCCAGATGAATTCTCAAGTGTATAAGGATATATTGGCCCTTCATTCATGAAACGTGCGTACACTCAAATTTGATCTTAAAATGAACGTACAATCATTTCACCAACAGAGCTGGTATTCATCAATATTATCTTTGTTGTATACTTACGATCAAACTCACGTCTGGTCGGAGACCATGTAAACCAGCGTCAAAAAATTAGTACTTGATTCACAATAAGACCATCACTATCACGAAAAACAACAATCGTAACAGCCTCAGTAAAAACAACCACAAGTATAATTATAATAATAGGTAATATAAAATAAGATGATAAGGAATATAACACATACAAACGTACCACAATATTAAATATTGTATCACAACCGTCTGCTATTATTGTATTATTTATTTCATTTTATTCCGCATTTTCTTTCTTATTTCTGTTGTTCATGCGTTTGTAAGGTTTGAAATGCCTTTGTATGTGTAATGCGCTAGACAAATAAACTTGCTTTGCCTTAATTTTTCTAAGTCACTCAGGCCATATCGACATACTTGGAGATCATGAATGGTCTTATAATTGCGGTGGCTAGCATCTTGATTAGCTATCTGGTCTTAAATTGACTAGTGAGAGGAAAGATTAACCAGTGGTTCTGGGTTGAGCAGTTACCCTAATGATGGCAAAGCTTGCTCTTATAAAGGACTTCGACTCTGGGGTGAGATGCGAAAGTGTTCCGTAATTGCGCTGATTTCGTCAGGGAGAACGATGAATGGTTAATTATTCATTTCAGGCTATAATTTATGTTGATCTCTGTCAATTCATAGGCTGCTGATCGCCACACCCGCATTAATTACAGGTGTGTCATATGTAAATAAGGAAAGGTGCAGGGCGTTCTCGCGTCCACGGCTTAATCCGATTTATCAATCTGCGATGTCATCTACGTTCATTTCGACCAGGTGTGACAGTTTCATGAATCACACTTAGAGATGATCGTAAGTCTCTCCCAACGTTCAAATCTGAGATCTTTTCTGGGAATGTTTCATGAATGAGGGCCACTATCTGTTCAGATTCAGCCAAATTCAGCGAAGTTGATTGGACGGCACTTCACTTTACAGATGGACAATGACCCAAAACATAATTTGAAAGCAACCCCAGGACTTTTGTAAGGCAAAGAAGTGGAATATTCTGCAATGACCAAGTCAATCACCTGGTCGCAACTTGATCGAGCATGCATTTCACTTGCTGAAGACAAAACTTAAGGCAGAAAGACCCACGAACAAACAACAACCGAAGACAGCTGCAGTAAGCACCTGGCAAAGCATGACAAAGAAGGAAACCCAGGATTTGGTGATGTCCATGAGTTCCAGACTTCACACAGTCATTGCCTGCAAAGGATTCTGTCCAATTACATTTGAGCCCCTGAAATAAGAGGACTGTGTATAAAAATGGTTGCAATTCCTAAACGGTTCAAACGATATTTTTGTTCAACCCCTTGAACTGAAGCTGAAAGTCTGCACTTCAATTGCATCTCGGTTGTTTAATTTCAAATCCATTGTGGTGGCGTACAGAGCCGTTATTATGAAAATTGTGTCAGTTTCCAAATATTTCCTGTCCTGACTGTATGTGTAAACATTTAAAAAGTCCTGTTAGCAAGATTCAAACCAGCACAATTTTGGCTACACCCGCCATTGCACAAAATCGCCTCATGCAAACGAAGGAGATAACGGTGCACACCCTGACATTACAAGCCAAAATCTCAGTTTTCCCTGGCTAAACGTAAACACTGAAAACAGCGTTTCTGAATATCTTCACCCTGGAAGGAATTTTTCAAAAGGGCCATTTTCAGTGACCTAAAACGCAGTTTGCGTGACGCCGAAAATCCAAAACGCATAGAAAACCCCCTGTTTTAAAAAATACCCGTATACATGTGGACTAGGCCTTAGGAAATATGTCATGTTTTCCAGCATCAATAGCTAATCTATGTTCAGTCGCTAAGTTAATCCACTGTTTTCATTTGTACAATAACTTGCTAATATAGGCAAATATTTGGTGGAATTCAACATTGCCATGATTATTTCATTAAAAAAGTGTCTAACAAAGCTAATGTTAATGATAAATGCTAATGACGTTAGCAAGCTAGTACCGTTAGCTAACTGAAATATGTTTAACTTGCCTCAGTTTAAGCTAAAGCTAGTCCATCTAAAATCATTCTGGTGACATGAACATTATAACAAATGGTTTAGCTAATAATAATTTGACTTTTTAGAGATGGTATCATGCTTTCAAGCCTCAGTAGCTAATCTATGCTCAAGTAGCTAAATTAATTCACTGTTTTTTATTTGTACAATGACTTGCTAATACAAGCAAATATTTAGTGGAATGCAACGTTGCCATGAATATTTTGTCAAAATGAATTGATAGAAGAGCCTCAGTCTAAGCTAGTGTTAGTTCACCTTAAATCATTCTGGTGACATGAACATTGTGTTCAAGCCTCAGTAGATAATCCATGCTCAGCAGTTAATTAATTTCTCTGTTTTCATTTGTTTCAACAATTCCACTTCAGACAGAGGGCTAAACTTCTTAATAGCACATTTAAATTGCAGCCATGGCAGTTAAATTAAAGGGAAATCTGAGTTGTAATTGAACAACAACATATGGGTAGGTTATATGCCATGCCCTACCAAAGTCAACATATTTTTACAGTAAGGATAGGGAGGGTATTTTCTAAACAAAATCTGGAATGGTACTAGTTTTATTGTTGCCACCTGTAATATTCTGTTGATCATCAAAATTAAACAACTGTAAGATGAATGGTTTGCTCAATCGTTAATATTAATACACATACACACACCTTTGAAAATAACACTATTCTGCCCCCATCATTATCTTACGACAAGGAAAAGGTTATTATTTAATAGTTATTGAATTATTTAATATGCTCTGTGCTGGGGAAGACTTTGATGAATTTCCATTTAGTTATATTTACCATACAATTAGACTACATTTATTATGTTCTGAAATATTCAACCAACTACCTAGTAACATTGTTTGGTGCTTAAGGTGTTTTACTGCCCTGATAATGACTTTTGAAGTATCCATATGTATCTGATGCAGAAAATTGTATTATAATACCAATTGAGATTAATGTACTGAACACTGTTGCAATGTAACATGCAAGTAAATTCAGATCAGCCAAACAGTGGTGACATAATAGCCACAATATATTTTGTTCATTGTTACTCAGTGAGATTACATTTGGTACACATGATCAGGGTTGTCATTTTACTTTTATGAATCTGCTGTCAACAAAGCAGACTTCATCTCAGGCTATGCTGCCCTTCAATCACTTTAATTTTTGGCCCTGATAGAGACATAGATCACTCCAGAAAACACTGCTACCCCTGCCACCCTTTTTCATCCGGTAGACAGGGCGGTGGCACAGGTATTCTTATCTCTCCAAAGTAGAGATTCTCTCTCTTTCCGCCCCCCCTTTCCATATCCTCATTTTAATTCCATGCTGTCACTATCAGTAACCCACTAAAGCTTAACATTCTTATCATCTATCGCCCACCAGGGGCATTAGGAGAGTTCCTAAATGGGCTTGACACTTTGTTAAGCTTATTTCAAGATGATGGCTCACCACTCACAGTGATAGGTGACTTTAACCTTTCAACACCTGTCTTTGATTCATTTTTGTCAACATCTCTTTTTCCACCCCTTTCCTCCTTTGACTTCACCCTCTCCCAGTCCCCTCCCACCCACAAGGCAGGCAATACGCCACGAGATACTGTAACCCAGTTGATCTTACAGTATCTCACGAGATACTGTAACTCCAGGTCTCTGATCATTACTTTGTCTCATTCTCTCTCCCTCTGTCTTCTAACCCTGCTCAACTCCTTCACAGATAGTAATGCGTTGTCACAATCTTCATTCCCTCTCACCCTCTACTCTCTCCTCTTCTATTTTATCATCTCACCCTTCGACCAACGCTTTTTCCCTTCTGTCTACTAAGTCTGCCCCCTCAACCCTACTCTCCTCTCTTTCCACCTCTTTCAACTACTTCTGTCCTTTGTCCTCTCGGCCAGCCCGGCTTTTTTCTCCTACTCAATGGCTGACTGACTCACTGAGAGCTAACAGAACAGGGCTGCGGGCTGCCGAGCGAAGGTGGAAGAAAATAAAACTTCCAGAGGACCTATCATCCTTTCATTCGCTTCTCTCTACCTTCTCTTCCTCTGTTTCTGCTGCTAAAGCCAATTTCCATCACTCTAAATTTCAAGCATCTGTCTCTCACCCCAGGAAACTTTGCCACCTTTTCCTCTCTCCTAAATCTCTCCTCCTCCACCTCCTTCTTCCCTATCGGTAGACAACCTTGCTAACCATTTCGAAATGAAGGTTGACAAGTTTTGCTCCTCTTTCACTCAACCTGTTCAATCTTCTTGCCCCACAGTCAGTGAACTACCTTATTCCTTGACCTCTTTCTCTCCCCTCTCTTCAGACGAAGTCCTGCGTCTAGTGATGTCTGGGCATTCGACAACTTGTCCTCTTGACCCTATCCCTTCCACCCTTCTCCAGACCATCTCTATAGTCCTTTCACCCTACCTTGCTTTCCTCATCAACTCCTCCCTATATCCACTGGCTGTGTTCCCTCTGTCTTCAAGTCAGCTGGTGTCACGCCTCTCCTCAACAAACCAACACTTAATCCATCTGATGTCCAAAACTACTGACCGGTATCCCTTCTTCCTTTTCTTTCTAAAACGCTTGAGCGTGCTGTTTCTAACCAACTCTCTTCTTACCTGTCCCAGAACAATCTTCTGGACCCTAACCAATCAGGGGCCATATTAAAAAAATATTTTATCTTACCACTAGGAGGACTCCTAAACAGCACTAAAAGTTCCTAGTTAAAAGTTTCCTCTTAAAACCTATTCACAAAGCTGCTAAGACCAAATTTTACTAAGGAATGGGGAGAAGTCTTTATCTAAGAGAAAGGGCGGGGTTGATCCCATTGCTATGGATGATGTTGTGTTCCACTAACAAGCTTACTTACTATGCCCACGGGGTCTCTGTCAGTGAATTCATCATAGCAATACTGTGGAAGGATGTGTCATGTGCCGATTGAAATCAAGATATTCAAATAAAAATGTAGGCCAAGTGTCACTGATTAAACATGAAACCAAGAATGATATACTGACTTGTCACGATATGCTCTGCTAATTGACAGCCTCTTACATGTCTGGCAGCTCGTAAAGAAATGCGCATTCATCTTTTGATGGTGCAATAATTTGTGCAGTTATGTGTCCCAAATATAGCACCAACTCCACCGGGTGGTCCAGCTATGGCCATGAAGTCGGCTTTGTTTATTTGAAGTTGGGGAATGAGGAAGCTAAATGATTTGTCGGATGATATGGGGTCTGGAGAGCACATGTATTGATGTAATATTCTACTGACAGATGACTGAGATACACATAGTTCATATGCACTGAATAGCTGCATTTCCCCTGTGGCCAAGAAGCGCAGAGTTGTCACAACCTTGATCTCTGGTGTTATTGGGTTGTTTCTGTTTGTTGGTGAAGTGACTGCATCAATGACCAGCTCTACAGTGGATATAAAAAGTCTACACACCCCTGTTAAAATGCCAGGTTCTTGTGATGTAAAAGAATGAGACAAAGATAAATCATGTCAGAACTTTTTCCACCTTTAATGTGACCTATAACGCGAACAATTCAATTGAAAAACAAACTGAAATCTTTGAGGGGGAAAAATAACAAATAAAAAACTCACAATAACCTGGTTGCATAAGTGTGCACACCCTTAAACTAATACTTTGTTGAAGCACCTTTTGATTTTATTACAGCACTCAGTCTTTTTGGGTAGGAGTCTATTAGCATGGCACATCTTGACGTGGCAATATTTGCCTACTCTTCTTTGCAAAAGATCTCCAAATCTGTCAGATTGCGAGGACATCTCCTGTGCACAGCCCTCTTCAGATCACCCCACAGATATTCAATTGGATTCAGGTCTGGGCTCGGGCTGGGCTATTCCAAAACATTAATCTTCTTCTGGTGAAGCCATGCTTTTGTGGATTTGGATGTGTGCTTTGGGTCGTTGTCGTGCTGAAAGGTGAACTTTCTCTTCATCTTTCTAACGGACGCCTGAAGGTTTTGTGGCAAAATTGCCTGGTATTTGGAACTGTTCATAATTCCCTCCACCCTGACTAAGGCCCCGGTTCCAGCTGAAGAAAAACAGCCCCAAAGCATGATGCTGCCACTACCATGCTTCACTGTGGGTATGGTGTTCTTTGGGTGATGTGCAGTGTTGTTTTTGCGCCAAACATACCTTGTTTGACCATCACCACTTGATGATGACTGTCTTCACTGTGTTCCATGGAATATCTAATGCTTTGGAAATTATTTTGTACCCTTCACCTGACTGATATTTTTCTACAATGAGATCCCTCTGATGCTTTGGAAGCTCTCCGTGGACCATGGCTTTTGCTCTGAGATGCAACTAAGAAAATGTCAGGAAAATCCTAGTAGAACAGCTGAACTTTATTTGTGATTAGTCAGAGTCACTTTAAATGATGGCAGGTGTGTAATGACTTCTATTTAACATGAGTTTGAATGTGATTGGTTAATTCTGAACACAGCCACATCCCCAGTTATAAGAGGGTGTGCACACTTGTGCAACCAGGTTATTGTAAGGTTTTTATTTTTCAATTTTCCCCCTCGAAGATTTCAGTTTGTTTTTCAATTGAATTGTTCACATTATAGGTCACATTAAAAGTGGAAAAACTTCTGACATGATTTATCTTTGTCTCATTCTTTTACGTCACAAAAACCTGGCATTTTAACAGGGGTGTGTAGACTTTTTATATCTACTGTATAGTGTCAATTCATGGGGGAAATTAGAGAGTATAGCTAGCAGCACTTTCTTTTCACTCACTCCATTGGCTACAGTGCAAGGCTCTATACCTGAATTTGGCCTATGCAAATTGCGTCATAACAAAAAAAGTAGCCATTGTGAGGTGGAACATGGCTTTCGAGAATTACTCACTAGGGTAGGGGTGTCAAACCAGTTCCATGGAGGGCCAAGTGTCTGCAGGTTTTTGGTTTTTCCTTTAAATTGGTTTCCAGTTCAGACCTAAACAACCAGGTGAGGGTAGAAACTAACCAGTTAGTGACCTAATTAATCAATCAAGTATAAGGTGAAAGCAAAAACCTGCAGACACTCGGCCCTCCATGGAAGCGGTGGAGGGCCAAGTCGGCCCTCCTCGGCCCTCCATGGAACCCACTCCTTATAACAAAATAACAAAATGCCTTATAACAAAAAAACTAGACGTTGTGAAGTGGAACATGGCATTCGAGAATTACTCACTAGGGTATAAAGAATTCATATAATGTGTTAATTCATGGGGGAAAATAGAGGGCATAGCCAGCAACACTTTCTTAGCCACCTACTCCACTGGCTCAAGTGCAAGACTCTATAGCTGATTTTGACCTATACAATTGTCTTATAACAAAATAATTAGACATTGTGAGGTGGAACATGGCTTTTGAGAATTACTCAATTATGTCAATTCATGGGGAAAATAGAGGGTATAGCCATCAGCACTTTTTCACCTCACCACTCCATTGGCTCCCATTCAAAACCCTGTAAGCCAAATACGGCTATGCAACTTGCCTTATAACAGAAAAACTAGACATAGTGAGGTGGAACATGGCTTTCGAGAATTACTCGGTAGGGTATGAAGAATCCATATAAGGTGATAGTGTCAATTCATACTTAGTGTCACGGTGTCTGACCATGTCTGACCATTCCAGCATATAACTTGTGACCTATTTCACTATCCTTGCCATATAGGGGGACCCCGTCCCATTGTTGCTTGCAACTATATTTACTATTATTATTATTAGGGTTTCAGCAGTTCACTGGTGAAACCCTATTGTGTTTGTTGACGTGCTGTACGCTGCTTGCTGTAACCGACCTGGCCACCTGCAAAACATTTTGGAATTTACTTTATATAAACTAAGTGGTTAAATTCTATTTTAGGAGTTTACCAACATAATATTTTTATCTATTGATTTTTTACCCAACTTTTCTACACCGGGACTCTATTTGGACATAATAAACGGAGCTACTCGCCCCTGAACACCCGAAGGTAAGTACCATTATGCCTTATCATTGTAGTTGTTGTAATTTCAACACGGAGAAGACCTATCGTCTTCAGGTAAAGATAGCAGAGTTAGAGGCTCGGCTTCAGACGCAAATGTCAGGCAAGGATTATATTAGTGTAGAAACAGAAAAAACAGCGTCTGTGCCACCAGGAAGAAGTGATAGTGTTGTTAGCCCCCCAGCACAACTCCTGCAGCTGGGCAAGAACCTTCTCTTGGTCACTGGGATGAAATGCCGCCGACCAGTTAAACCTGGGTCCCTGCTAGAGCTGATGGAGATTTTCAACAGGTTTTCCCCACTGTAGTCGAAGTCAAGACCCAAGCCGTCTTTGGAGGGGAATGATCGGCAGGCATTTTCAACCAGTAGCCTGGAAAAACTGAAAACTTCCATTACCCGCAGTATTAGACTAAAGAATCAGCCAGTGATCGTACACTGTTTACCGGGGCAGAGCCACCGACGTAGCCGCAAATCTGGAGTTGGTGCTAGCGAAGTCTAAAACTGGCAAGTATAGAGAGTATAGAGATATTGTTATTCACGTTAGCACCAACGACGTTAGGATGAAACAGTCAGAGGTAACAAAGCAGAACTTAGCATCAGCGTTTAAATTAGCTAGAAAGATGTCGGCATCGGGTAATTGTCTCTGGCCCCCTCCCAGCTAGGGGTAGTGACGAGCTCTACAGCAGACTTGCGCAACTCAATCGCTGGCTGCAAACGGAGTTCTGCCCGTCGCAGGAGGTAGAGTTTGTAGATAACTTGCTCTCTTTTTGGGACTCTCCCAGAAATAGGGCCAAGCCTGGTCTGCTGAAGAGCGATGGACTCCATCCTAGCTGGAGTGGTGCTCTTCTTTTATCTAGGAACATAGACAGGAGTCTCACTCCTATAGCCTCACCATGAGATAGGGTGCAGGACAGGCTGTTAGCCAGCCTGCTAGCATAGTGGAGTCTGTCGATAGCATAGCGAGAGTGGTTAGTATAGTTTTGCCTATTGCGACTGTGACTCGTTTCAGGCTGAGAAAAGTTAAACAAGGTAGTGCTAAAAATAGCAACCTTATTAAGATAAAGCCTTCCTCCACCTCGGTCACAAATAAAGATGACTCTATTACCTCACATCTCAAAATGGGACTCCTTAATGTTAGATCCCTTGCTCCAAAGGCAACTGCAGTAAATTAATTAATCACTGATCATAAACTAGATGTTATTGGCTGTGTGAAACATGGCTAAAGCCTGATGAATTTACTGCCCTAAATGAGGCCTCTCTTCCTGGCTACACTAGTGATCATATATCCAGTGTGACCCGAAAGGGGGGGGGGGGTGTCTCTAATATTTATGACAGTAAATATAAATTTACTCTTAAACACATCACTGGTTTTCATTCTTTTGCAGTTTTACTCATGAAAGCCAACCAGGCTGATAAATCGTTTTTCATAGCTAATATTTACAGGCCACCCGGGCCATACACAATGTTCCTCAGTGAGTTTCCTGAATTCTTGTCTAACCGTAGTCATGGCAGATACTATTCAAAATTTTGGCGATTTCAATAGTCATTTGGAAAAGTTCAATGACCCTCTTCGAAAAGCTTTTTAAGCTATTATTGACTCAATGGGTTTTGTCCAACATGTCTCAGGTCCAACGCACTGCCACAATCATACCTTAGATTTAGTCCTGTCATGAGAAATAGATATTGTAGATCTAATAATTTTTCCCCATAATCCTGGAATATCGGATCACTGTCTTATTACAATTACCGTTAAAACAGGAAACCCACTTGCACCCCAAACAATGTCTTTCAAAAGCCGTAATATAAATTCTCGGACTACAAAGAGATTTCTTGATATTCTTCCAGACTCGCTCATCGATGACAGAGTAAATAAATTTGCAAATGATCTAATCGAGGATCTAAACTCAACACTGCGAAATACATTAGAAATGGTTGCACCACTAAAAACAAAAGAAATACGCAACAAGAAACAGACAATACTAGAGCACTCAGGCAAGCGTCCAGAAAATTGGAGCGAAAGTGACGCTGCACCAAGTTGGAAGTATTCAGACTAGCTTGGATTGACAGTACACTACAGTACCGAAAAGCACTCACATTAGCTCGATCAGCTTATTTCTCCAACCTGATTGAGGTGAACAAAAACAATCCAAAATATCTCTTTGATACAGTTGCAAAGTTAACAAAAAAGCAATGCTCAACAAGTGAAGTGGGTCTTCACTTCAGCAGTAATGAATACATGAACTTCTTTGATGAAAAGATCATCACCATTAGAAAACAAATAACTGACTCCTCCTTAAATGGGTATATTCCCCAAAATTGCAATTGTCCTGAGAATGACCTGAACCTCCCTGAACTGGTGTCAATGGGGACACTTGAATTTTTTAATCCTGTATCGTTCGACACGTTCTCTAAATTAGTACTGAGTTCTAAACCCACAAATTGCCAACTAGACCCGATTCCAACGAAACTACTTAAGGAGCTATTTCCGGTGCTAGGTCAGCCAATGTTGAACATAACAAATCGCTCCTTATCCTCCAGATGTGTACCAAACTCACTAAAAATAGCGGAAACTAAGCCTCTTCTGAAAAAATCTAATCCTGACCCAGACATTTTAAACAATTATAGGCCAATATTGAACCTCCCGTTCCCCTCAAAAACCTTAGAAAAATGTGTTTCCCAACAACTGAATGCCTTCCTGAAGACAAATGACATTTATGAAATGCTCCAGTCCGGTTTCAGACCCCATCATAGCACTGAGACTGCACTCGTGAAGGTAACAAATGACCTTTAAATGGCCTCAGACAAAGGTTCCGCATCTGTCCTGTTGCTTCTTGATCTTAGTGCTGCCTTTGACACTACTGATCACTCCCTTCTCTTAGAGAGACAGGAAACCCACATTGGGCTACGTGGACATGTTCTAGCCTGGTATAAATCTTATTTATCTGAACGATAACAGTTAGTATGTGTGGATGGCATATCCTCTGACAAATCAAAGGTATGTTTTGGTGTTCCTCAAGGTTCAGTTTTGGGCCCATTATTGTTCTCACCATATATGCTGCCTCTGGGTGATGTAATCCGGAATAACAATGTCAATTTTCACTGTTATGATGATGATACACAGTTGTATATTTCGATGAAGCATGGAGAAGCCCCAAAATTAGCTACTTTGGAAGCATGCATTTCAGATATTAGGAAGTGGATGACAGAGAACTTCTTGCTTTTAAACTCAAGAAAAACAGAAATGCTCATTTTAAGATGCAAGAAACAAAGAGTTTTGTTGGATGATCTCACTGTGAACCTCGACAGCTGTAAGGTTGTATCCCAAAAAACTGTGAGAAACCTCGGCGTTACCCTTGACCCTGACCTCTCCTTTAATGAACATATAAAATATATCTCAAGAGTTGCTTATTTTCATCTTCGGAACATTGCAAAAATCAGAAACTTTTTATCAAAAACTGATGCAGAAAAAACTAATCCATGCTTTTGTTACTTTTAGATTAGATTACTGCAATGCTCTTCTTTACGGTTACCCTGATAAATCAATAAATAAACTTCAATTAATGCTGAACACGGCTGCTAGAATCCTAACTAGAACTAAAACATTTGAACACATTACTCCAGTACTAGCCTCTTTATACTGGCTGCCTGTTAGGGTTAGGGCTGATTTTAAGGTTTTATTGTTAACCTATAAAGCAATACATGGACTTGCTCCTACATACCTCACTGAAATGATCCAGCCATACATACCTACACGTAACCTTAGATTGCAAGATGCAGGCCTTCTAAATGTACCTAGAATTTCTAAACAGACAGTCGGAGGCAGGGCTTTCTCTCATAGAGAAAGCCCTTTTTCTCATAGAGCTCCACCAACTAAGGTTCGATGTGCAGACTCGGTGCAAACTTTCAAGGGTCTACTAAAGAATGGACTATGATTAAGTGCAGTCTGGCCCAGGGGTGTGAAGGTGACCACAAAGGCTTGATACTGTCCACCCTTGCTGTGTTGCCAGGTGGGCTCTCATTGCCACTGGGATGCCTTCCCTCCAATGCCATTCGGGGGCGGAGTCACTGACTTGTTGTTCTCTCTCTGTTGCGCCCATCATGCAATTGGGTTGAACTCTGCTGGCAATATTCGGCCCTCATTTCAGGGTAGTTGCGGTTGGTGGGTGTCCCTTTGGCGGATGACAAAACTGGACCCACTGTCTCAGCCCCAAGGTCTTACACTGCTATATTATTGTGCTGGGGGAGTAGGGTCAGTTCTCCTTCTCCACTATAAATCCTTGTAGATCTAAGGAATACACTTTCTAAATTCTCCCTGTCTCCTGCCCTGATTAAACTGTTTAATAGACTCTGGTCTCAGCCCACATGCATTTTTTAATTATTGCAACTTGTACTTATAAAATGTTCACCCGGCACATCCAGAAGAGGACTGGTCACCCCTCTGAGCCTGGTTCCTCTCTAGGTTTTCTTCCTACATTTCAGCCTTCTTAGGCAGTTTTTCCCAGCCACTGAAATTCCATATTGTTGTTGTTTGCTCCTTGGGGTTTCAGGTTGGGTGTTTTGTAATAGCACATTGTGACAACTGCTGTTGAAAAAAGGGCTTTATAAATAAATTTGATTGATTGATTGATTTGTTCCGGTTCATTATTAGGGTATCAGCAGTTCACTAGTGAAACCCTATTGTGTTTGTTCAAGTTCATTATTAAGGTTTCAGCAGTTCACTGGTGAAACTCTATTGTGTTTGTTCTGGTTCATTATTAGGGGTTCACTAGTTCACTGGTGAAACCGTATTGTGTTTTTTCCGGTTCGTTAGGGTTTCAGCAGTCGACTGGTGAAACCCCATTGTGTTTTTTCTGGTTCATTATTATTATTATTATTATTCTGCTCGCAAAAAAGGGTTTTTTTGCAAATTGAGATGAAATGGCTTCAAGGTGCCCACATTTTTATGGTAGTAAAAGTCCAAGGGCCGCAACATCTGGGGCAGTGGCATGCATGTTGGCCTCATGGTGGCGCTGTCACAAGCTTCCAAAATCACACTTTTTGCATGCTCACCACACCCACCCCTTGTGGGTGTCTTGATAATTGGTACATAGGTGTATCTCCTCATGATGAACATTTTTGCATTTTCCGAACAACACAAAAAAATTAACTCCTCTGGCACCAAAGGTCCGATATTCACATACTTTAATATTTGGCATCTAGGGACCAATGTTGTCAAAAACTATATCAGCCAGGCCAGTAGGTCAAAAGTCATGGATGCTATTGACCAATGACCATGTGAGGGGGCGTGATTTTGCACATACATAGACACATCTCCTACAAGGAAAACGGTATTATAATACTACTTGGTGCATATGTTAACAAAGATGATACGACAATAATGAATGCAAAGATTTTTTTATCAACCACATGGTGGCGCTATTGAGGTATCCCGCATTTGCAAGTTCAACATGCTCAACCTGTTTAAAATAAAATATTGAAAAGAGGTGTGTAAGTCCATCTCCTCCAAAGGAACATATTTGACTACTTCTATGCCATCAAATGACCGATGTTAAGTGTAATTACATTTGGTACACATGATTAAGGTTGTGAGTTTAGTTTATATAAAAGATGTTTCCATTTGGCCACATGGGGATACTAGTGAAAAGAAAAAAACATATGTAATATTGTTTACAGCTATGGACATGAGTTGGAAATGTGTCCTATTGGGAAAAAAATGCCACCTGGCTACTAATAGCTTAATGCTGAAACTCGCTAAATGCTGCTTGCAGCTTTAATTCTATATTGAATTCATGCACCTCGGAGCAATAGGTGTGGCTGAAATACCTGAACTCAATAATTTGTAGGGGTGTCCACATTCCTTTGGGCATCTCTCTCTTAAAGTCTTCCACAGCTGAGCTGGGAGATATTTCCTAATTCATGCAGATTTATTTGTAGTAACCAAGTTTTAGTATATCATATTCATTATAGTATTTTAATGCTTCTTCCAGAATAATTGTACTAGTTGATTATTTGACCAATTCACTCTCATAAAAATACTTTTTTTGAGAAACGCGTTTCCTTTTACAATTCACAAAAATTGCTGCATTGTTGTTCCCTCAGAGTCTGGTGCTTGCCATGCCAGGTTTTTGGGTTTGGTTTCCATAATCACTCTGGATGAGATGGTCTGCTAAATAATTTCGAATATTGTTGTTCCCACTTGACTGCACTGTAGTATATTTTCTCATACTATGAATGACATGCATCACATTATTCCATAGAATAACCTACTCAGTTTTGGCAATATGTTCCTTTGATTTGACTTACTGCATACATCTTAACTGCTAATATAGACTAGCAGAGAGGGCCTAATGTCAGTTAAAATAGTAGTGCCCTGTCTGAATTTCTTTGCTAAGTCTATTGCCAATGAAACTTAGAACTTAAAGAAGAGGTTCCGTGTAGTTTACGCAAATGTGACATGATTTTTACTGGGGCTTGCGCAGCAAAACCCTAACCCCAGGGTTGTTCTTTGACATACTTCTTATTAATATTCTTAAGAACGCTACTCCTCCTACACGGTTTAAGCTAGAAACTTAGTGCAAACTTTCAAACGTGCAGACTGGTCTGGATTAATTTGCTTGTATACAACTTTTTGATATTTTATCATTTTTTAAATATTTAAATTTGAATAAGCTATTGAAACATCATTTACTTGAATGGGATTTCTTCGGAATTCTGAAATGTCCATTATTTACACTCCAACATTCAAATGGTTACAGTTCTCGAAATCCACCTACTTTTACACCTGTCTGAACTGCTTTGCGAAAAATTTAAAACATTGTGAGCATCCTCACATTGTCGGCTATTGTAACCTGAAAAAAGCACAGAAAAATATTATTCGGAACAAAACTTACAGCGATTTAAGGAACAAAATTAACAGAAGTTCACACAACTTTTTACAAAAATCTGCAATTTGGACAACTTTGCAAAGGTTGGAGCATTTCCTATCCTCGTCTATGTCTCAGCTATATGAATCAGAAAAAAACCCCGAAAATATCTCTTATCAAACATGACTGCAGTACTGCAGTAACCATTGCAACACATTTTTTTTATTTCACATTTTTTGCAATATTTCCCAAACAACTGCTGTTTAATCCACTTTCCCAGCAAGATGGACAAAAGGTTTGAGTGTTTCCTATATTCCACTACTTCTCAGCTATTTAATTCAGAAAAAAATGTACAAATATCTCTTACCAAACTTGAGAGTTTAACCGGAGTAACCTTAGCAACATGATTTTTTTCCAACTATTCAAAAAGAACTATAATGGATAATACTTTCTGAATCAGACCCACCAACATGGAGGAACTTCAATGTAGATATGCCAGCTATTTAAATCAGAAAGAATTTTGAAAATATCTCCTACAAAACTTGAGCTACTTCAGCCAAAGTAACCACAGTGACAGGATTTTTTCCTACTTTTCATAAACAGCTCCAATGAAAGGTACTTTCTGAATCAGATACACAAACATGGCTTTACCTAAATGTAAAGCCACTTTTTATGAATGAGAAAAAATTCTGACAGTAACTCTCATCAAACTCGAGATAATGCAACCACAGTAACCATATCAACCCACTTTTTAGCAATATTTCCCAAACTGCTGCTGTTTAACCCACTTTCCCAGCAAGATAGAGAAAAGGTCCAATTATTTTATATATTCCTCTACTTGTCAGCTATTTAAATAAGAAAAAAAAAAAAATTCTCATATAAAAAATCTCATATCTCTAACCCAACTTGAGCTCCTGCAACCAGAGTTACCATAGCAACATAATCTTTTTCTACATTTCAAAAACAGCTTCAATTGAAAGTACTTTCTGAACCAGGGTTACGGTTAGGGTTACTATACTTCTCACCTATTCAAATCAGAAAAATACATGAAAATATCTCTTACCAAACTCGAGATACTGCAACCGCAGTAACCATATCAATGCTTTTTTATCAGTATTTCCCAAACAAATGCCGTTTAATCAACTTTCCTCGCAAGATAGTATGAGTATTTAGTGTTCCTCTCCTTCTCAGCTATTTACAAGAGAAAAAATACTAAAATATCTCTAACCAAACTCAAGATACTGTAACCGGTGTAACCATAGCAACAGGATTTTGTCCAATTTTTCAAAAACAGCTCCAATGGAAAGTACTTTCTGAATAAGATACACCAACATTGATTCATTTAAATGTACCTTTACTTCTCATCTATTCAATTGCAACTGCAGAAACCATAGCAACACGTTTTTAGTAATGTCTCACAAAAACATCTGCCGTTAACCCACTTTCCCGGCAAGATAAACAAACAGTACAAGTATTTCATATATTCCTCTACTTCTCAATTATTTAAATCTGAAAAAATTATACAAATATCTTTTACCGATCTCGAGATACTGTACCCGGAGTGTAACCATAGCAACAGGATTTTGTCTGACTTTTCAAAAACAGCTCCATTGGAATGTCCTTTCTGAACCAGATACACCGACATGGATTTACTTCAATATACCTATACTTCTCACCTATTGGAATCTGAAACAATTACAAAAATACCTCATACCAAACTCAAGATATTACAACCGTAGAAACCATAGCAACACGTTTTTAGCAATGTTTCTTAAAGGCCATGTAACCCAGTTTTCCAGAAATATAGACAAACGGTACAATTATTTCAAATATTCCTCTGCTTCTCAGCTATTTAAAGCTGAAAAAACTTACTACAGTGGATATAAAAAGTCTACACGACCCTGTTAAAATGCCAGGTTCTTGTGATGTAAAAGAATGAGACAAAGATAAATCATGTCAGAACTTTTTCCACCTTTTATTTGACCTATAACGTGAACAATTCAATTGAAAAACAAACTCAAATCTTTGAGCGAGAAAAATAAAAAATAAAAAACTCACAATAACCTGGTTGCATTAGTGTGCACACTCTTAAACTAAAAATTTTTCAAAGCACCTTTTCATTTTATTACTGCACTCAGTCTTTTTGGGTAGGAGTCTATTAGCATGGCACATCTTGACGTGGCAATATTTGCCCACTCTTCTTTGCAAAAGCGCTCCATGGTATATCTAATGCTTTGGAAATTCTTTTGTACCCTTCTCCTGACTGATATCTTTCAACAATGAGATCCCTCTGGTGCTTTGGAAGCTCTCTGCGGACCATGGCTTTTGCTCTGAGATGCAACTAAGAAAATGTCAGGAAAATCCTCCTAGAACAGCTGAACTTTATTTGTGATTAATCAGAGTCACTTTAAATGATGGCAGGTGTGTAATGACTTCTATTTAACATGAGTTTGAATGTGACTGGTTAATTCTGAACACAGCCACATCCCCAGTTATAAGAGGGTGTGCACACTTATGCAACCAGGTTATTGTAAGGTTTTTATTTTCATTTTTCCCCCTCGAAGATTTCAGTTTGTTTTTCAATTGAATTGTTCACATTATAGGTCACATTAAAAGTGGAAAAAGTTCTGACATGAACTTTTATCTTTGTCTCACTCTTTTACATCACAAAAACCTGGCATTTTCACAGGGGTGTGTAGACTTTTTATATCCACTGTAAATATGCCCTACCCAGGCCTGGTGCCACGGCAGGGCAAAAGGGAAGCATTGCCCCCTCAGACAGAAACTCGTGCCCCCCAGTTTTGTTTCCCCATATACACAACAGATGGTAGAAGAAGACCTGGTCCGGTTATCACAGTCACACATCAGGATCAGCTTTACATACCACATCTTAATTTTTCATCTCGAGGGGTTGTGCTGTTGGTGGACAGCTTGCGCAATGATTAGATATGCCCCCTTATTTATAAAAAATGCACCCTCAGTCATCTCATCCTGCTGCCGGGCCTGGTCCTACCAAACTCAAACTACTGCAACCGGAGTAACTATAGCAACAGGATTTGATGCTACTTTTCAAAAACATTCATGTCAGCATGCAAATGCTTTTCATACTTTGATTGATCAAAGTCTGCCTTACCAATGTACCGTTGGAAACTTAGTTTGAATGCATTAAAACAAGACTCGTTAACTTTACTTGTAAAGTTCACATAGAGTTCATGTTAAGATCTTTAAGCCTGCATGAATTCTCCCATTTTTTATACACTTCTTCACATTTTGTTCTGCATCTACATATTTTTCTGGTGTTCCTAAATTCTGTATTGATGGCTATTTATTCAAGATTTAGTGTTTCACAGAGAGCATGAATAAAATTATAAAGGGTCATAGAGTAGGCCATGTAATTATCTCGAGGTACTTAGTAAAAAATGTCCATATGGCTCTAGTGAATTTACTCATGCACCTAGTGGCTTCAAATCATTGCACTAAAAAAGAGTATAGTACAAAGTTATTTTAAAATCTCTATATTTAGTATTTTTTTAATTGTATTGATCTACAATTTTCAGTAGATTAAATATAACATAGTGTCGTTCTGAGCAGTGATATTTTTATGCCATGGCATGCGACATCTATGCAGTAGCATTAAGTAATAATAGAAAGAAAAAAATATATATAACAATATAAACTAACAGCAATTCCAAACTGTAAAGAAAAGAGGTATATGGACAATATGAAAGACAAATGTAATATTATAAATATAAGTGTAATAGTGCCTATGAATGGTACATTACAATGTTTGGAATTTGAAGTGTTCATGTGATCAATATGATCATAGATCAGTGTTGCTCGTTGGGAAGCCTTGTGGCCTTGGGGAAGAAACTATTTGTGAGTCTGGAAGTGGGTCTACTAGACAGTGTGAACAGACCGTAGCCTGGGTGGCTGTAGTCTTTTATGATGTTCTGTGCTTTCCTAAGGCATCGTGTGTCGTAGATGCCTTGCACGGAAGGGAGATGGCAGCCAATGATGTGCTCTGCTGACTTCACTACCATCTGAAGGGCTTTGCGATCAGCAGTGGAGTAGCTGGCGTACCAGGCAGTAATGCAGCCTGAGAGAATTCACACAGTGGTGCACCTGTAAAATTTGATGACAGTTTTTGCAGATATGTCAAACTTTTTGAGTCTCCTCATTAAGCATAGGCGTTTTTGGGCCGTTTTTACTGCCGAGTCTGCTTGCCTGGACCAGGTGAGGTTATCTTTGATGAACACACTGAGAAACCTGAAGTCGGAGACTCTCCATCACAAATAGTGTCTATCATAAGAATTGAGCAATTGCTAGTGAGACTGAAGATGAACTTTTCAATGCCAGAAACAGTTGCAATATAACCATACACAGTTTCAGTTAAGACTTACTATAACGTAACTACTGTATGTTAAGCCAGCAAATGTGTTTGACTATCCTGACCCAAAACGCATGCACGGATGCGTACTTCAAAAATCCACCAGAAACAGTCGCAATATAACCGTATATTTCAGGCTTACTATAATTTAGATACTAACAGTTTTAGCCAGCGAAGTTTTCGTCTATACGGAATAATTCATAATGCGTACTACGCTTCGCCTGCAAGGAGATACGAACTCGGGACCTATAGGTCACAAGTCCACTTCTCTAACCACTACGCTATTTAACAAGGGTCGGTCAATAGGTCACTCACTCACTCAGAAACACTCACTCTTTTTGGCCGGCTCCGCTTACATGGTTTGGCAAAAATTCATGCTTCAAGTTTTATATCAGCAAACTAATAGTCCTTACCGACAATGTGACGAGGTGATTGAGCCACACATTAGGGTAACAATTGGATTACTGTCAGCAATTGGCCGTAACCCCCACCCTCCTACTAATTACCATGCCACATCCACACTCAATGCAGACTTTTGGTAAGTTTCAAGTAAAACTGGTAAATAATCACAACCCCCAAATACCGCGGTCCAGTGCCAATGAGGAGAAGACTTTATTAGTCTTTAGGCTACATTTCTCTTTTTGCATAACCACAATATCAAAAGCCCCGTGAATGAAAGACAAATGTGGTCTGCGTGTTTCATTATCAATGCCCACATACAATTCACAATGTAATGGCCGTTCAAGTGCATTTACGACAAACAAGTCGCTTAGCTTATTTGTTTGGCAGATATCATTAGTTTTGTTCCCTGCACATCTGCCAACTTGATGTGTTCTTTTTGTAGGAGTGTCCTTCAAAAGTCGCTTATGCGCTGCGGGACCTGCAGCCTTGCCCATTATTTGATTCGCACAGACCTCCTTAGCCAACTCAAGATTGAACCGCCTTCTGCATAATTGTATTCATGCACTGTTTATACAAAGTATGTGCATTGATGCCAGCCAGGTTTAGGACGTAAAACAACGCAACAGGCCATAGTAACTCCCTCCCTTCACCGAATACAACCTTGCTGCCATATGGTCCATAACATCTACGCCACACTTTACTGCTGTTGTAGTGGACCATAGTTTCAGGCAGTTTCTTTGTGCTACTGTCAATTCCAACTGTCTGATGCATTGTGCTCAAAATGCATACATTTTTTTCCCAGCCCTCAGAACCTTTGTAGAATATTTTTCAGACTGTGTACAGAGTGGCATTCCTCGTCTGATTTTATTGAGTGTATCAACAATTATGGTTTTGTTTGCCAAAAGATTGCTTGCTTTCCCCAAGACGAATAACAACATTGTCGGATAAACACTTCCCAGCCGGCCAGCTATTGATTTTTCGAGATAGGGAAGTGCATTCAACATATTATATATATATGACAATAATATATATAGTATTTAATATATATATAATAGTATAATATTATATATATAATATGATATAATATTTAATTTTTTATTTAATATATAATATATATATAATATTTTGTTTCGACCTCAGCGGCAATCCAGAACTTAATCCCAAATGTGTCTGGTTTATTAGCCATGTACTGTGTGAATCGACAGCGTGCTTTGGTAGGGAATGGCTGTTCATCAACAGTTATGTTCGCACTGGGCTTGTAAGAAGCAACAAAGTGATTATCACAAATGTATCGAAGATCTCAGATATCATGGCAAATATTTTAATCTTCGGGACATTGTAAGGAAATACCCTACCGACCAAACCGTGCAATCACTTACTATGTAGCTGTCTACACAGTGAATTCCAGCCACTCACTCACTACTTTATAGCACTAAACACTAAAGAAATTTTACTGTGAATACAATTTTCCTAACAGCTCCGCCCATTCAGTTGATCAGTAAAATTGTAAATTTCTCTCCATGGTTTCGATAGGCCAGTATAGCCTATTGAATAGTACATTATTGTTGCCATCTATGCCCCATAGCCTTACACAATGTGTTTATTTGCATTTAGAAAAAAATCATAATATATCATCTTTACATAATAATGCTATTTATTAATTATTTTCAAAGGTTTTATCAATCGACGTGGATCAGTAATCTACGTTTGCCTACCGGTAACCTATCATCCAATCTGATGCAAAATGTGGGGTATAGATCCAACTCGATTGATAAACCCATTGAAAAATCCAGGCTTTCATATTGGAGACTTATAATTTTAGGCTAACAGCGTTACGGTTGCATAGTAGCTAATTTAGGTCATATTCTGTCACTTTGGGTGATTGATTGGCAGGAAGGCGGGACTTCCTGTGTGACATATGCAGGGGTGGGACTTCCGGTGTGACGTATGCTCGGGGTGGGACTTCCGGCATGACATATGTTCTGGGGGTGGTACTTCCTGTGTGACATATGTTAGGGGTTGTAACTTCCTGTATGACGTATGCATGTCTGGTGGAAGAAATATGGTATGGGGGTGTGCGGTTTGTAATTTATGGTGGCTTTGATGTTTAACAATTGGGCTCCAGGGTTCTGGGAATGTTAAATTTACCAGACATTCAATGTTAAGATAAGTAACAATAAGTCTGATGTTTAACAATAGGGTACCAAGGTTCGGGAATGCTAAATTCCTAGGGTAATTGATGTTACAATATGTAGTGTGACGTTTAGTGTTTAACAATAGGGCACCAGGGTATGGGGATGTTTAATCCCACTGGCAATTGATGTTACGATACGTTCTAAGTGTGTACAGCAGATGGTCTATAACCAGTGGGTGGTACCTTTCATGTTTTACAACACCATAGGTGGCTGGTGTGGTCTGTGTGTTTAAACCACACAGACATAGTGGATTCTACAGCGATCAACATTGGGTTTCAAACACCAGTCAAGGTTAACAGCTTAACTGCTGCACAGCAAGTCAGCAAGAGAATACATTTGGGTGGCAATGACACAATGAAGATGCCACTCCCGAAGAAACCAATGCAGCATTTAGCTCGAATTCAACTACACCAGGAGGGTATGTTGGCACAGGAGTGAAAGTTGGAAGATGGGTGAACTGGTAGATACATTTTCAACCCTGCAATATCAGAAGTTGCATTTTATGAATTGTCCGAAGGCAAGGTGTTTAAACAGTTAAACATGGTTTGACTGATCAAATGACCTGAAGCACCTTTCGAAAAGTGTTTTATTTGGGGCCAAAGCAGGGCACACGGTAGATGTGTTGTTTAAATCGAAGGAATGAAGCAGTATGACTCTGTTAGATTGGAGCTATTTCTGGAAAATTTCGGTAAATTAGAGTGTGACTGCGACTGCGCACTGTTCGACTGGTGTACAACCCTGAAGCCCCGCCTTAAGCTAACACAGTCCTCAACACTGAATCCGGCTATGCTGTCCCGGACCCTGACCCCTCGATTCAACCATCTTACCCACCAAAAAACAACCACTGGCTTGACCGGCTTGGTGTTCTGCTAGGACCTCTTAATCTATCATACCTGTGAAATATTGACAAAATGAAAGGTGATTGGGAAGTATCTTTGATAGAATTCTAATACCTGCATACTGTGCATTGAAGACTTTTACATGGGGTGAAAACGCATTTGAACAACATGACTCAAAACACGACAAAACTTGGAAATATGAACTCACCACCGGTTATTACAATGGCATAGGAAAACTAGTGGCAGAGATCAACATTTTTTTAAAGCCACATGGCGTATGGGTGGGGTATGATGCATTTAAAAATAGAATGTTTCTAAAAGTCAAGCCCTACTTTAGTTTAAAATTTAGTGCAAAGTTGGAACAGATATAAGGCTTAAAAGCAGGCGAATGGTGGTACGCCCCATGGTACGCCCCATTCCCTGCAGATATTCTGGCAGGGTTTAACACATCTACACAGATATAATTGATTATCAAGGAGATGGGGACAGTCTTGTCTGTTGAGAACTGTACATACTGCAGGGTAAAAAACAAAGTTGTCACAGTGACGTACGACAAGCCACACTACGTACCTCTTAGCAAGAGTCAGTTTGATGAGATCTATATTGAAGTAAAATCTGATCAGAATCAGTTGGTTTCATTCATAGTGGGGAAGGTGATTGCAAAATTACACTTCAGACCATTCAAACAATCTTTTAGACTATAAGATGCAGCCTCAGAAACTCGATGATCCTCAAACGTATGTTGAATACTATACAGCGCAGGCCGGTAACAGTTTACTGGGGTATCATGGTGGTGCCGCAATGTACGAGGCGGGTCTAGGGGACCTTTTCCGCTAGCTTTTATGGATGGCTACACCTTTGTTGAAACGTAGTTTCTCAATTGCAAAACCACATTTGAAAAATGCAGCGAGGAATATAGTACGTGACGTTGTCAGCAATGTCATGGCTCGTCAAACAAAACAGCAGGATGGATCTGGATTAATGGTTATGACTCGAGATGTTAGAAAGAGACCGTCTGGTAAGAGGAGCCTACCAAAGAGTAAAAAATGCAAGATTGGGAGAAAAACAAGAGCCGCTGTTAAAAGAAATCATACCACTCAGAGGACACTCAAAGGGAACACTGCAAGACTGATTAAATTTTTTTTTAAAGATGGCACTCATACACCGCATGCCTGGAGAATGTATGAAAACAGTTGGATTTATTCACAGTCCCCTTCACACAGACATCTATTGAGAAAAATACATCTATTGAGAAAAATACAGAAATACCAACCCTATTAGCAATATCAGATGCAGCCCCTCTGGAGTTCTTTATTGCTGGAGATGGTGAAGATTACACTGATCTGAACAATACTTTGCTGTACCTACGTGTAAAAGTCACTAAACCGGACGGAACTAATATTGATGCCGGAGCACGTGTTGGTGTTATCAACTACCCGATAGCCACCCTATTTTCACAAGTGGACGTCTCCTTGGGTGATCGTTTAATTAGTCAGAGTAGTAACACATACCCCTACAGAGCTGTTATAGAGAGCATTCTGAATTATGGAAGTGATACTTTAAAGACACAATTTTCAGCCGGTTTGTTTTTCAAGGACACCGAAGGCCACATGGATGTTACAGACCCTGCAGGAGATAACAAAGGACTTCTGAAAAGGGCTGCCTATTCAGCGAGTAGTTCAACATTCGAAATGATCGCCCCTGTTCATAGTGATATCTTCTTTCAAGAAAAACTAATGTTAAACGGCGTGGACATAAAGGTTAGGATGGTACGCTGTAAAGACAAGTTCTGTCTTAGGGGAGCAGGCGATGTGCTTTATTGTCTGCACATAGTATCAGCATCGCTCTTTGTCAAGAAAGTGACAGTATCACCATCTGTGAAACTTGGACACGCTCAAGCGCTACTCTCAACCAACACAAAGTACCAAATTGAAAGGGTGTGTATGAAGACTTTTAGTTTACCTGCGGGGAGATTTTTAGGCAGCCTACCAAAATGCATAGTTGTTGGATTGGTGGACAATGACAGTTACAGGACGTTATACAAAAAATCAATTTAATTTCAAACATTATTTGGAGTTTATGGCTATGTATGAGGAAGTTCGGCAATTTCCTAGCAAACATTGGGTCAGCAGTGCGTGAATTTTACCAGTTGGCCCAAGCTTCAGGAAAACACCTAAAGGACCAAGCCATGGCTACTGACCGCTCTGAGTTCTTACACGGCTATGCAGTCAACTGTGCACTGGATGAGGAATGTGATCAGCACCTATCCCTGATTAAGTCTGGGAATGTCCGACATGAGATGAGGTTCAGTCAAGCACTACCCCACACGATTAATTTGGTTGTTTATCAAATTTTTGACTCCATTATCAAAGTGTCCAACCGGAGGCAAGTCATGGTTGACTACTATTAGGAAACATTAGCCAAACAGATGAGAAATGAATACCGCAGAGTTGATCTGAGTGGTGAACCAATTTTCATCTAGTACTCATTTCTACGGTGTGCTGACATGTGACCAACTACCCGGTGGACCTGTCCGAAATGTAGCATCAATGATGATTGTTAATGCGCACCCAAGTGACCACCCTGGAGAACATTGTCTGGCTATTTACATCACAGACGACGGCGTTGGAAGGTTTTATGACAGTTTTGGAAACTCCCCAGATTTTCTGTATGTTCCCAAGTCAATCAAGGCATTTTTGTAAACCAGTAGTTTGGAATACAGCTCAAAACAAATCCAGGATGTGATTTCGACCACTTGTAGACAATATTGTGTTCTTTCTCTATCAAATGACAAGAGGTCTGAGTTACAAATGTTAGTCTCCAAGTTCGTATCTAAGATGTATCTGAGTAAGCGTGATAAACAAATGTTTAATTGTATACAGCATGCTCAATCTTGTGAATCATTTAATTTGTGTCATTGTTTTTGAAGAAATAGACAGTTAAAAGTATATCTTATGCCTGCTTTATTATTTAAAAAATAAAAGCAATTGTAAAACAACATCAATGTTTACATAGTATTATTCATACAACAATTAGTCAAGGCTAAACCTACAGTTGTGCTCATAAGTTTGCACACCTTGGCAGAAATTCTGAAATTTGACTGATCATGCAAAAAAAACTGTCACGTGGATGAACTGAGCAGGCTGGATACTGAGCCATGGGGAGCAGAAAAGAACTGTCAAAAGACCTGCGTAACAAGGTAATGGAACTTTATAAAGATGGAAAAGGACATAAAAAGATATCCAAAGCCTTGCAAATGCCAGTCATTACTGTTCAATCACTTATTAAGAAGTGGAAAATTCAGAGATCTCTTGATAGCAAGCCAAGGTCGGGTAGACCAAGAAAGATTTCAGCCAAAACTGAAATTCTTCAGCCAGAAGAATTTTTTGGGAAGAAAAACCCACAGGTAACCTCAGGAGAAATACAGGCTGCTCTGGAAAAGGACGGTGTGGTTGTTTCAAGGAGCACAATATGACGATACTTACGGCGATACAAAAATGAGCTGCATGGTCGAGTTGCCAGAAAGAAGCCTTTACTGTGCCAATGTCACAAAAAAGCTCAGTTACAATATGCCCGACAACACCTTGACGTGCCTCACAGCTTCTGGCACACTGTAATTTGGAGTGACGAGACCAAAATAGAGCTTTATCAATCAATCAAATTTATTCATTTATTTTTACATCAGCAGTTGTCACAAAGTGCTTTTACAAAAACACCCAGCCTGAAACCCCAAGGAGCAAACAACAACAGTGTTGAATTTCAGTGGCTAGGAAAAACTCCCTAAGAAGGCCGAAATTTAGGAAGAAACCTAGAGAGGAACCAGGCTCAAAGGGGTGACCAGTCCTCTTCTGGCTGTGCTGGGTGAACATTTTAAGAGTACAAGTTGTCAAAATTAATAGATGCATGTGGGCTGAGTCCAGAGTCTATTTAAACCTTGTCCAGGTCAGAAGTATGACCAGATGGACAAGGACAGGGACAACCCGGGGCGGGGGTGCTCAGCAGAGTGGCAGCTGAAATCATCAGGTATCGTCTTAAACTGCAACACAACCAGGAGGACTTTGGACAGGGACAGCAAGCCTGGTACTCCGGAGATGTGGTCCTTCTAAGTTTAAACAGGGCAGGAGATAGGGAAAATTTAGAAAGTGCATTCCTTAGATCTACAAGGATTTACAGTGGAGAAGGAGAGCTGACACTACTCCACTGGCACAATAATATAGCAGTGTAAGACCTTGGGGCTGAGACAGGGGGGTCCAGTGACATTGTGGCCCTATCCGGGGGAGGCAATTTGCATTCTTCATGAAAACTGCGCATGGGACGCTCTTGGACTTTCCAGCAAGACAATGACCCTCCAGTGGTTACAGCAGAAAAAGGTGAAGGTTCTGGAGTGACCATCACAGTCTCCTGACCTTAATATCATCAAGCCACTCTGGGGAGATCTCAAACGTGCGGTCCAGGCATTTTGCCAAGATGAATGGGCAGCTTTACCACCTGCAAGATTTCGGGGCCTCAAAGACAACTATTACAAAAGACTGCACGCTGTCATTAATGCTAAAGGAGGCAATACACAGTATTAAGAACTTTTGAACAGGGGTCAGTTCATTTTTTCTTTGTTGCCATGTTTTGTTTTATGATTATGCCGTTCTGATGTGACCTACAGTTGAATGCGAATCCCATAAGAAATAAAAGACATGCGTTTTGCCTGCTCACTCATGCTTTCTTTACAAATGGTACATATATAACCAATTCTCCAAGGGTATGCAGACTTTTGAGCACAACTGTATACATAGACAATGAATCACAAATGATAAAAATTAATTGAAACAGCACATGTTAAAATGGAAGCCATTGTGTGGGGTCTATGGTTGGGGATATATATGTATAGAAAGACAACTGAAGTGTTCTTTCTATACATATATATAATGTTGGATTTTTCACTCTTCACTTTACGCAGCTGCGATTCTGTCAAAGGTATATTACCGTGCCTTAGATTAAGAGCAATTTCACAGAGCGATAGAATGAGGTCTGTGGAAGCGGTTTCTAATACAACTTTTCATTGACTCAGCGGAGCCTTGAATAGCATCTTCAAAAGTAGTAGATTTCGACGAATGCGTTTAGATATGATCAAACTTTCTTAGGAATGTATACAAAAGGCCAATCCCCGGAAAACAATCCTGTTCTCAGATGGTAGACTTCTGGTGTTGTAGCCTTAAAGTCTATAAGTAAATAACTAAAGGGTGGGTGTGTTGCATCTTTAAAACTCTCCATGAATAACCGAGAAAGGCCCGGTGTATATTTGTCTTCCTAAAATATTAATCTGCTGATTGTCGCGTGGGTTTTTAAACAAGATTAGATCATTTGTGTTCAAGTTAATAGTTATTCTAGATTTGCCTTTAACAAACATGTTTTGGACAAGGTAAATGGCACTCAGGGGTACGATGGTGTGAATATTATGTGAACACTCCATCTCCAGACTCTCTGATGCACTTTTCATTAAATCATCAATAATTAAAAGGTTGTTTTTCTGAATCAGTAACAGATTGTCATCACACAACGATGCTGGTAAACCTGCTATAAAAGTAATTTCTCTTAACTTCAACATTTCATCATAACTGTTCAATTCAGAATATATTCTGAATTTCTTTGGAAAAATCAACATTAACCAGCAACAGTTTCACAAAATACATTTTACCCGAGTTACTGGGTCCACTAATGACACAGCTGAATGGATGTTGTAGTCATGGGTCAAACCCGTTACGGTCACTATCCATCCTAGAATGTGAGTTAGTACCCGTAAGGCCTTGTGCTGTAATCGGGGAGCAGTACACACTTGTTGTATAGAACTCTGAAGTGCTTGGACATTACCCTGTTTTTCAACGAGAACGCTCTTTTATCTCTAGCTATTGTATCTGCATTAGCAAGGACATGATCATCATCACCACCTTCGCCTTGTACAAAGTTATCAACCAGTCTTGTTAGCGTCCCCAAACTTACAATACTGGAGTAGTAGCTGTTGAGTGTAATGCTTATTGCTTTGAACACAGGTCAGACCTTTAACGGTTTTGTAACCATATATCTTTGGGCCACCACTAACAAATTGTGCGATGCTGTCACCATCTGGTAACTCATCGGTCAAGTCACCCAAGAATGGGTCTAGAGGGGGGACCCAATCCCCGTAGCGTGTGACAAAGATCACTGAATCAGTGTCTGTGTAGAGCACACGTCTATCCAACTTCCCCAAGAGTGAATACAACTCGAGTCTAGCATAAGCTGTTGTAAAACGCGGCAATAAAATTGTTGCCATTACGTGGTTTGATTGGTGTCTGTTTTTGTAATGCCACTGTACCATCCCTACTATGTCTGAGATGAAAGAGAAATGACTAACATCTATTTCACTGGAAAAAATGTAGTGGCTAAACTCCTCTGGATCTGTAATTAACATTGTGTTCATAAGGTTAGTCCGCTCACCCATCTTACCCCAAAGAATATTCATTGCCAATTTAGCCAAAGATTGCCTAGCACTGTTTACAACAATGTTTTCCTTGTCAAGCTTCATACCCTCTTTTTCATGATATTCACGAATATACTGTTCTTTAGCATCATCGTCAACCACTGATGGCAGGAAGCTGCTAACTTCCTGCTTGTGATTCGGGAATGTTCTCATGTAATCTACAATAAGATTATCTGATGTCCTGGAGAAATCCCGGACTTCGAATATTTTCACAATGCGATAACCTTTCTCAACAGCCTTAACCAGCTCAACAGAAACAAGGTACCAGTTAAAGCTCTTTCTGAATCAGTATGCGAACCATCAGTTATCAGCTTACCACCGAGGTAAAACGGGGTGATAAAGGCCTTTCAGCGGGTACACGGTAGTCCTAACAATACCAAAGTAGGTGTCTAGTGGTTTGAAATCACGAAAGATTATGTTTGGATGCCCAATTGGGTAAGCATTGTCTTGTTGCAGAATGGGTAAAGACTACAGACATTGTTATACTGAATAGTCTTCATTTCTTGAGCCGTAAACCTCAAATGAATTGCATTGGTATGACCACCGAAAAGAGCATCCCGAGGGTCAAGGCGCTCTGGAGCATCAAAGGTCTTCAAGAAAGCTTGGACATTTGCGGATGTGTTTTTAAGCTGATTCCAATCACACTCCCATATGTACTGAACATGTACGTTGTGTTAATTTTAAGATTTAAGCTTTGCCAGCCATTGCTGGTGCATCAACCGGTACTAAATCTTTGTCACCGGGTTGGTGCTTGTTGACACTTTGGGTGACCATGACAGAAACAGCCTAGAAATTCATAGGCAGTGCACACACCATCGCATTCAGCGTGTCCATCAACATAGTATGCCCCGATGTTCATTTCACCCTGGTTCAGGGCATGCTGTATCGATATATTCTCATCAGAGGCCACATATTCAAGCCATTGGATTGAGCTGTTTGAGGATGTCTTCTGACAACGATTGTAGTTGTCTGAAGGGAACCAATGCAATTGTGTCCTTGGTGAGGAATCTGTTGCAAAAGACTTTCATGCAAGCTGAAGCCATCGTAATTAATCGGAAGGGGTCAACACCACCACATTCCATGAACACGAGTCTGTAATGCATACAACCCTCTCTCAAGATGACCACATCATTCACGCAGTAAGCCTTTATTTCATCCTTCATGACAAAGGGGTCTCCGGAAACAGTTTTGTACCATTGCAAAAACTCATCTTTTTCTTTAGCCATTATGGTATTCACACCGTAGTAATATGGTTCTGGATGGGGGCCAACATAGTTCTCATTCTCCTTGACGTTCAACTTGTAAGGAAAGTATCCTTTTTTCGAATCCTTAAAACCTATAGCATGGGGCAAAGCCGCCAACTTCATCGGTAGGAAGCAATGACTATTAATGTATCTCGGATTGAATGTGTTGTCTGTAAAAATCATGAGCTTGCTACCATTAGCAATAAGTGTTGTGCCAATACCGTTGTTAACAAGGTGTTGCATCAAGATGTAACCATCAAAATCTATCGAGTTGTTTGCTATTAAGATGTAGTCGGTATATTTCGGTTGCCTAAACTTTTGGAAAAAATCTGCGACATAACCATCTCCGGCCAAACACCACGTCTCTTTATCAAAGCTTATTGCACACACAAAATTTGCAGTGTGTATACCGTTCAAAGGATTGGCAATTGTCTCAAAATCATAAAATATGTAGCCCTCACTGGGTTCCTCGGGTTTAGAGGGTTTTATAAAACATTTATGATTCATTTCAACCGTAAGATCCACGTTACAATTGGGACACATGTTAGCCGAGCACTTGTGCTTTATAGTTGATAATACTAACCGTATATTGATACCCACAATCAACACAGTATTTCTTCTGGTCACACCTGCTAACCCAATGACCTGCTCCTTTGTGGAACTTCAAGCCTTTATGATGGCCATTACAAAAGTCGGAATAACATATCCGCTTACAGTCCGGGCACTGCTTTGTGTTCCGAGGCTGGTTATGACAATTTGTATGAAGACATACACTACAGCTGTGTTTACAACCGTGATCACCGCAGGTGTTAAAACCTGTATACCACCACTCACATACGTATGACACCCCCAGAAAACCTTTCAGGTTCATAATGCCATAGAAATGGCTGTTGTATAAGTACATAAAGACAGTTTTAGGATGTTGGTCCTCGCTGTTTTGAAATGCCTATCGCAGGCTCGGTGAAAGACAACAATTTTACATCCTGTCATTTGTTCAAACCAGATGATATCCGTGAACGTCACGCAATCATCTAACGCTAAACCAGCATTTGTATGTAGCTCACGACCACTAGCCACGGCCTCATCATACATGTATTGTGGGTTCAACATACCCATCAAACAAACTGAAAAGGATGTAGAATCATTATTCACCACCTCATATAAATGCCTACCTTTTTTTTGTGATAATCTGATCTAGCAATAGCGCTTGAGCCTTATGGTTGTAAGGACGCATCCCCCCGCCCTCACGGTTGTTGACAATTTGCCCCACTAGCTCTAGTGATTCATCAACCAAATATCTGCATTAATCTGCATAACATTTTCGAGCAACCCCCCAAACGTGTGTTCATTATATTCATCAGCTTTCATGGTCGCATGTACCGAGGAGATCAGAGATTCACCAAACAACTCTATCTGCAGACGATCGGCGGGTCCTAGTACAAAGTCTGAAGCTCTAACAATCCAAGTATCCAAGCCTTCCATAATGCGAGCATAGAATGCGCCAAAATCATCAAGTTCACCAATATTTTGGAAATTTACAGACTGTCATAATTCCACATTATCAAATTGATTATGTTGTATCACTCTAACATCACAATCACCTGTCTGTCTTAAAGATCTGAACCTTTAAAAATTGGCCGGGTTGTTGTAATGAGAATGCATCAGAGAGTTTGTAGGGGAGTCAACTAGATCCTCCAAAAAATGTGGGCTACTAATCTCGGTTAACAATCTTTGCATCTGTGGATTAATGTCTGTATCGCTGTGCAACAATATATTGACTTGCTCATGTGTAATCTTTAGATTAACAGATTCACAGTTTTGTACCTCTTGATGGGCTGACCCTGGTGACGACATGTGGGGTCTTCACTGTATTGTGAGTTTTATCTATGGGGGTATCGCTGTGTGAGGTTGATGGTTGTTCAGTGTCTGGTCTGTTGTTAGCACTATCTCTCGCCATTTCTCTAGCTTAACATGTAAATAACGATCCGCTTACAGGTTAAAATAACTTTCTAACTCAAACATACATTTACATACATCACAGTTTTGATGAGTTGACTGTAAAGGTGTATTACTTTCAGCTTTCAAGCATTGTGTAATGGGGCAACAATGAAACAAACAACTGATGCTGTGCAGCCACAAGGTGGGGGGTTCCGTAACTGAAGCCATTATGGTGTTGTAGTAGTCTCCAACATCACCCGCTCCACACTGTTGGTTGCTATAAATTACGCTGTATGCAGATTGTCATAATGTTAATAACATTTTAGTACAACGCTGAAAATGTCTGTAAACGTTTACATTTACACAAAAAGTATCTGTTCAGGATGATGTGTAAAATCACAACCGTGCAGTCCAGCTGACACTGATGATTTCAGTTGTCACTGTGCTGACACCTCCCCCCTTCCCCGTGTTGTCCCTGTCCCTGTCTATCTGGTCATGCTTCCGACCTGGACTAAGTTTAAATAGACTCTGGACTCAGCCCACATGCCTTTATTAATTATTACAATTTGTACTCTTAATATGTTCACCCGGCACAGCCAGAAGAGGACTGGCCACCCCTCTGAGCATGGGTCCTCTCTAGGTTTCTTCCTAAATTTCGGCCTCTTAGAGAGTTTTTCCTAGCCTTTGTAATTCAACACTACTGTTGTTTGCTCCTTGGGGTTTAAGGCCGGGTGTTTTGTAAAAGCACTTTGTGACAACTGCTGATGTAAAAAGGGCTTTATAAATAAATTTGATTTGATTGATTGATTGATGCTGGTTACTTGTTCTGAAATAAAAACAAAGTGGGTCAACAGAAGACCAAGCGTATACAGGTATTTAAAGCTGATGATTACTAATGTTAAATGACTACTTACCAAACTCTGAAGGTCCAAAAAGGCGTTTTCCAAACAAGGCTGTGTTTAATTCCACTCACCCTAAACCACAGATACAAAACAGACAATATGAAAGATAGATAAAAGTTTAACGTTTGGATTGCTCCATCATGTTCATAATATAATTGTTTTATACAATCTTGAAAAGTTCAATTGTGTTGTTTGTTAGCATTTATAATGGCAACACAATTCAAAGCATTTCGTTCAAATAAAATAACTTTTACTTACTATGTAAACAGCCTACTTCGCGCTAGAGACAGCAGATGTCTTCTGTGGCAGCCGCGGATTTAATAATGACAACACAACCGCTACGCCTCCAAAAAGTTACGCCTCTTGACTTTGTCATTGGATACACGTCACTGTTCATCACGTTAGAACTACACCGGTAACAATAATTAAAATTGTGATATGGATAAAGCTAAACTATTTAGTCATGTAGTTGTTTACGTTTGATACTTCCGGTCCGGTAGAAACCCTGTTCTCATTAGTCATCCACTTTCATATACCAGCCAGAGTTTATCTTATTATTAAAAACAAAATTTAACACACATAAGACCAAAACACAGCATACAAAAATCTGACATCTGACGACATGCTTCAATACCCGGAAGTCGCGCATCCACGCAAACACTCACACACAGGTATTTACGAACTCACAAACACTACAGTTCGTAAGCATCGTTGCCTGTTAAACAATTTTACCATTGTGTAGAAAATATTCTTGCGTTAATGCACGTTGTACAATTTGATAAGACGCCCTTTGATAAGACGTTTTGTTTACCAAAACTAACATATCTTATGCTGTCAACGAATCAGCGTTGTTCATGCGAATTTAAACAATCTTCTGGGTATATTTGTAACTTTTTGCCATATAATGCAACTCGAAAGTTAATGCTGACAAATTATCTACTTTGAGTTCACAAATCAACATTGCTCATACATACATAGTAACAAAGTCATCAGTTTTATTTTTAACACTATTTTTAACCCAACCGTGATATATTCAACCTAGCCATAATGTCTGCTTGACCCAGGTTTAATTTGTTATTTAAGAACAGTGATGGGCAACTGAGGCTTTCTGCAGCGTTTGAGGCTTACATCAAAATGGTTTGAAAATTGGTTTGATTTCTTAAAGCTCACTACTGTGGGGCAATAGCATTGAGATAACATACAATTCTGCTAGAGGCTAAGTAGAACTAAGAAACATTGTACCTGCGTTAGAGTAGGGGGTGACAGGATGCTAATCTCACTAGAATAGCTGGGGGCAAGAACAGACCGCTTGGTATTCTGTAGTAAACGGGCAGAATGCCTAATAAGGGAGAAGACGCTAGAGCTAGAAGTCGATTGGTTGGAATAACAACAGGGAAACCCGAAGACGGCAGCTGCCACGAGATATGTGTTAAACAACATATATCTTACCCATATATGGTATGAACCGCTCCTTGAGCCAGAAAAGCAGAAAAACGGGAAAGTCTGGGGTGGGGGGCTCATGCTATAAGAACTGTGTGCGCTGTGATTGTGTCAGACTCTGTTGGACTGAGTGCCACACTGTCTCCAGATATATCTGTATGGGGGAATAAAGAGAATTGCCGGCACTGCGATTTTGTCTCCTCTTAATCTCTTCTCATTAACCAACTCGGGGAAGTACTTTAGGTCGGTACTTCAACAACTTGGGGGCCCATCCGGGATGAGAAGGAGATCTGAATTTGAGAAAACTTTGCTGACCACGACAGACACTGACGGTTCGTGGCCACAACAAATGAGGTATGCAGAACCTGTTTCATCAAATCTGCATATTCGGCTTAATCACTAAATTCTGAACTAGAAGTGTCTTGACTGGAAAGTATTAAATTGAGGAGTACAATATTCGGCAGAAAAGAGTGGGTTAGAGGCCCGGGAAGCGGGGACTTTCCGAATTCTACGGTTAAAACTAGTAAGTTTTTATTGGATAGGTTTTAATCGTGTTAAAACGGGGTTGGAGACCCGGGAAGTATAGATCTTCCCGAATTCTAGATTCTAGGTTTGGCAACCTACCCTATCACCTGACGAGGAGA
>JACXGI010002768.1:22953-69871 GCA_016801175.1 Esox masquinongy | reverse complement strand
AGATGATGCACAAGAAAGCCCGCAAACAGTTTGCTGAAGACAAGCAGACTAAGGACATGGATTACTGGAACCATGTCCTGTGGTCTGATGAGACCAAGATAAACTTATTTGGTTCAGATGGTGTCAAGCGTGTGTGGCGGCAACCAGGTGAGGAGTACAAAGACAAGTGTGTCTTGCCTACAGTCAAGCATGGTGGTGGAAGTGTCATGGTCTGGAGCTGCATGAGTGCTGCCGGCACTGGGGAGCTACAGTTCATTGAGGGAACCATGAATGCCAACGTGTACTGTGACATACTGAAGCAGAGTATGATCCCCTCCCTTCGGAGACTGGGCCGCAGGGCAGTATTCCAACATGATAACGACCCCAAACATACCTCCAAGACAACCACTGCCTTGCTAAAGAAGCTGAGGGTAAAGGTGATGGACTGGCCAAGCATGTCTCCAGACCTAAACTCTATTGAGCATCTGTGGGGCATCCTCAAACGGAAGGTGGAGGAGCGCAAGGTCTCTAACATCCACCAGCTCCGTGATGTCATCATGGAGGAGTGGAAGAGGACTCCAGTGGCAACCTGTGAAGCTCTGGTGAACTCCATGCCCAAGAGGGTTAAGGCAGTGCTGGAAAATGATGCTGGCCACACAAAATATTGACACTTTGGGCCCAATTTGGATATTTTCACTTAGGGGTGTACTCACTTTTGTTGCCAGTGGTTTAGACATTAATGGCTGTGTGTTGAGTTATTTTGAAGGGACAGCAAATTTACACTGTTATACAAGCTGTACACTCACTACTTTACATTGTAGCAAAGTGTCATTTCTCCAGGGTTGTCACATGAAAGGATATAATCAAATATTTGCAAAAATGTGAGGGGTGTACTCACTTTTGTGAGATACTGTATATTTCAGTGTCTCACAGTTTCATAGTGATATGACACTTGCCTGAGATCCTGAACACGTACAGATAGTTGTTATTCTAAGTGGATGTTATGTGAGGAAATAATCCTTGTTTTTATTAGAAAATATCTGAAAAGTGGGCAGTGCTCAGGGGCTATGTTTGGGTTTTTGAGTTGGAGAAAAACTAAAGGGACTACTTTTAAGCAGTCCCACTAGTGTGAAAGCCTCTTCAAGACTGACCCAACATGCTAACAACATCACAGAGGCTGACCAGGTACATCTATTCAAGGCCATGAGAGGATACAGTACAGTGTTGGGATATGGGGTTCTACAGCACAATGTTGGGATATGGGGTTCTACAGTACAATGTTAGGATATGGGGTTCTATAGTACAATGTTGGGATATGGGGTTCTACTGTACAATGTAGGGACATGGGGTTCTACTGTACAATGTAGGGATATGGGGTTCTACAGTACAATGTTGGGATATGGGGTTCTGTTCATAGCCAAATGAGTACAGTGTTGGGATATACAGTACAGTGTTGGGATATGGAGTTCTACAGTACATTATTGGGATATGGGGTTCTATAGTAGTGTTGGGATATGGGGTTCTACAGTACAGTGTTGGAATATGGGGTTCTACAGCACAGTGTTGGGATACGCGGTTCTACACTACAGTGTTCCAGTGCTTACATATGGCGGTGTCCACCTGCTCCACCACACTCTGCAGAGCGCTCTCCTCCTCCTCCGTTTGGCTCCTCTTCCCCAGGTTTTTCAGCAGCAGGGGGTAACGGGTCAGACGCTGCAACGGCGCCACCAACAGGTCACGCAACTGGAGCCTCCGACACTCCTGGTTCCGTTCACACCACTGCAGTGGAGTGGGGAGAGAGGTCAAGGCGTGAGAATGTACTGGAGAGGACAGACAACGGACACAGAGTCCAAGTGAAGCCATCAAGCAAGGAATAATAGCACAATAGCAGCAGATAAATTGTCACATTCCAAATTGTCAGCGTGCCCCAGTAATGGTCAACACTATTGCAACACACTGCGTCACTCCGTGTCCACAAACACTTGACCCACTTCTATCCTCCTGGACTGCTCGGCTTTCTTGTTGCCAGAGTGTTGGTTGCTAAGGACAGGGTATAGTGATACCGCCCGAAACAAACCCTCATTTATGGTCCTCAATGAGCAGTGCCTAATGACTGCGGGCTACAGTAAAGTGCAGTGTACCTTCACATAGGAGCCAAAATCCTCTCTGTGCTTCAAGCTGTCCAAATAAAAGAGTGCAGCGGAATAGTTGAGACAGTACTTCTGTAGACAGTGGCATATGCTGTTCCGGAAGGCCTACAAACAGATAGATGGAATAGTTAGGGAAGCAATAAGCTCAGCGGGAAACAACAGTGCTTTGTATTCAGAAATAATTTCATGAGGGTGGTAAAGACTGACTAGTACCAAAGTTGACAAGGTCACCTTTTGACACAGTATATTACTATATAGAAGTTTATGATTTTTTGTTATCTGTGTCTGTGTATGCAAGTCATGGATGCGTGGGTAGACTCATCAGTGAGGCAGGTGGGTTTTTGTCATTCAATATTTTGTGGATAAATGGCGGGTTGGTGGTGGACAGTCTAAGCACACAAGTATACAAAGTTAAAGTACTTATCAGTGATTAGAAAAAAGTAGTCTAATCCCTCACATTTCAGCACAAGCATTGTAAATACAAAAAATGTGTGGCATTCTGAACAACTAGTGTCCTCCAGAATTATTGGCCCCCTAGGTAACAATGAACAAAAAAAAGAGTGTGAAAAATGTCATGTTTCTATATCAGCTTGATCATACACTGAAAATATCATATGAATCTAACTTTTGAGTAATAATTGTGGCACGCATGTTTTTGAATAAAATAACTACAGTGGATATAAAAAGTCTACACACCCGTGTTAAAATGCCAGGTTCTTGTGAGGTAAAAGAATGAGACAAAGATAAATCATGTCAAAACTTTTTCCACCTTTAATGTGACCTATAACGTGAACAATTCAATTGAAAAACAAACTGAAATCTTTGAGGGGGAAAAATAAACTCACAATAACCTGGTTACATAAGTGTGCACACCCTTAAACTAATACTTGGTTGAAGCACCTTTTGATTTTATTACAGCACTCAGTCTTTTTGGGTAGGAGTCTATTAGCATGGCACATCTTGACGAGGCAATATTTGCCCACTCTTCTTTGCAAAAGCGCTCCAAATCTGTCAGATTGCGAGGACATCTCCTGTGCACAGCCCTCTTCAGATCACCCCACAGATGTTCAATTGGATTCAGGTCTGCGCTCTGGCCGGGCCATTCCAAAACGTTAACCTTCTTGTGGTGAAGCCATGCTTTTGTGGATTTGGATGTGTGCTTTGGGTCGTTGTCGTGCTGAAAGGTGAACTTCTTCTTCATCTTCAGCTTTCTAACAGACCACCACCATGCTTCACGGTGGGTATGATGTTCTTTGGGTGATGTGCAGTGTTGTTTTTGTGCCAAACATACCTTTTGGAATTATGGCCAATAAGTTCAACCTTGGTTTCATCAGACCATAACACATTTTCCCACGTGCTTTTGGGAGACATGATGTTTGTTTTTGCAAACTTCAGCCGGGCTTGGATGTTTTTCTTTGTAAGAAAAGGCTTCCGTCTTGCCACCCTACCTCATAGCCCATTCATATGAAGAATACGGGAGATTGTTGTCACATGTAGCACACAGCCAGTACTTGCCAGAAATTACTGCAGTTCCTTTAATGTTGCTGTAGGCCTCTTGGAAGCCTCCCTGACCAGTTTTCTTCTCGTCTTTTCATCAATTCTGGGGGGGACGTCCAGTTCTTGGTAATGTCTCTGTTGTGCCATATTTTCTCCACTTGATGATGACTGTCTTCATTGTGTTCCATGGTATATCTAATGCTTTGGAAATTCTTTTGTACCCTTCACCCGACTAATATCTTTCAACAATGAGATCCCTCTGATTGTTTGAAATCTCTCTGCGGACCATGGCTTTTGCTCTGAGATGCAACTAAGAAAATGTCAGGAAAATCCTACTAGAACAGCTAAACTTTGTTTGTGATTACTCAGAGTCACTTTAAATGATGGCAGATGTGTAATGACTTCTATTCAACATGAGTTTGAATGTGATTGGTTAATTCGGAACATAGCCACATCCCCAGATATAAGAGGGTGTGCACACTTATGCAACCAGGTATTTGTAAGTTTTTTATTTTTCATTTTTCCCCCTCGAAGATTTTAGTTTGTTTTTCAATTGAATTATTCACATTATAGGTCACATTAAAAGTGGAAAACGTTCTGACATGATTTATCTTTGTCTCATTCTTTTACATCACAAAAACCTGGCATTTTAACAGGGGTGTGTAGACTTTTTATATCTACTGTATTTCTTATACTGTATTTAAAAAAATTTCTTTGAGCAATTTTCACTCAAGGTTAGATTCCTAATATTTTTAGGATCAAGCTGATTAACAACAATGATATTTTTCACATTTATATATTTTTACCAATATAATTTATCAACTAATACCCGCAAAACACCAGTCTCAACGTCAAGCCGGTTTGCACTGTTCTGTGAAGGGAGTAGTACACTACAAGAATAAACGGATGAGTTTCAGAAGAAAGTTCTTTGTTTCTGGCCATTTTGAGCCTGTATTTGAACCCAGAACCGCTAACCCTGAAGATATTGAACTTGTCTGAAGAAGGCCAGTTTAATTGCTCCTTTAATCAGCACAACAGTTTTCAGCTGTGCTAACAATCGCAAAAGAGTTTTCAAATGATCAATCAGACTTTTAAAATGATAAACTTGGATTAGCAAACACAACGCGCCATTGGAACACAGGAGTTGCTGTTAATTGGCCTCTCTACGCCAATGTAGATAGTCCATTAAAAATCAGCCATTTCCAGCTACAACAGTCATTTACAACATTAAAAATGTCTACACTGTATTTTTTATCAAATTGATTTTAATTTAATGGACAAAAAATTGCTTTTCTTTCCAAAACAAGGACATTTCTAAGTGACCCCAAACTTTTGAACAGTAGTGTGTGTCAATGCACATATCAAACTACATTCATGTGATACTGAATCCGAAACAAATCTAATACCTGGCTATATGACTTGTGTTTGAACAGTTATATGCAATTTATTTGGCCCGAAGTGATTTTCCCGTCACTACCTCAGCAATATGAATTGCTGACAAATCCCATGAATGCAGACAAATCCCATTTGGTCACTGGTAAACCCTGTTCGAACAGTCAGTATTCAAAATCGCATTTAAAAAAATGAAACCGAATTAAGCATCAAGGCCTGCAGTGTGAAAAAAGCAACACTTCGGGGGGTGAATATTCATGCAGTCCAATGTATATCATCTATTCCAGTCTGTCCTTAATTCTCTAAATTAAGAGCAATACATGCAGGTTAATGTCGAGTGCATGCAGTCTTCAGATCTTCATCTATAGCTGCGCAATTGTGGCTGAGTTATTAGCAATTGCAGGCAGATGCAGGCGAACAGACAGCTAACCCGCACATCATTGTGCGTGTGTGCGTGTGTGAGAGAGAAAGTGTGCGTCCATGCATTCGTAGGTGAACGTTGTGTGTGCATTTCTGCATTCAGGTGTTTATTATGGGTGTGTCCATACCGTAGTGAGGAGCTCTAGCAGGGTGGGCCTGGCAACGCTCTCTGGCACTGGTATCTCCCAGGACTCCTTAACGACACGCAGAAGGCTGGTGAGGAACCCAAAGCTCACCTGGGGAACAGCATATCACATCTCAGAGGCCACATGATGATAACTTGCAATATAATAAGTGTATGATGATAAGGACTGGTAACCCTAAAATGTCTGGTCTCCGTCACCAGCAATACCATCACATACTGTTGGTCAAATGTAAATTACAGCAGTATTCTCTCTGTTTCCTCTTTACTAAGTCTGAGACCAGATGAGGTAAAATCATGAGAACGCACGCTGTAAACATGGAGCTTAGAGTAAAGGGAAATATTTACTGTAGCTAGTGATTTAGTTTTCTAACTTTACTACATTTAGATTTAGAATCCTGGATCAAAACAAAGCACATTCCCCTTTGCCCCATTCACTATGACATCTCTCCTGCTCCAGTACAAGGCTAGCTAGTTACCTCACACTAGTGACAGCCTCATGAAAGCATGCCATGGTCCTATCCTATCATTCTATCATTCTGCATGACTGCACCTGTATAGGACCTATACTAATCTGATGTCGGTGGCACTGAACTGTGAGCAGAGTATTAGCAGTGTGACTCAGTCTCACCAGATACAGCACAAAATAATATACTCACAGACAGACACAAAAGAAACACCAACATATTGTCTTAATAATGCTTTGTGCAAGCCACCAAAAAAGCTTCAATCAGATTAAATTCTGAAATTAGTTAAACAGCTAATGGCTGTTTAATTCTGATACAGTTATTAAAACTGAATTGGACACACCAGACAGGAAGCAGAATTATGAAAGGGAAAAATATAACATTTCATGACAAATAATATGAAAATATATCAAATATTTTGCCAGTTGAATTAGTTTCAATTGGTTAGACTTAAATCCTTCCTTTAAATACTTCACTTTAAATCCAAATCCAGTGCGGACAACTGTATTTCAATTCAAATTCACTGTTTCAATTTAAAGCAATTAAGAATTGACACCAAACCATTCATTATAATGAATGATACTTGTTAATATGATACTTGTTAAACTGGATACTTAAAGACTGACTGCCTCAATTTTGCGGCCTGTTCTCACCAGACACAGCTCGTTGAGGTTGGCAAACAATCTCCAGGAGTCCAAGTCAGACAGGCAGCCCCTCATCTGTAGGTTGGTCAGCGTTGCAAGAAACACCTGAGAGACAATGGGAACACAAATATGTTACAAACTAACAAAACACATTAGAAATACAAACAAATCCATTATGAGTGTCAAAGACCTTATTGGTGTTTGAGACATATTGACAATATTACTTTTTTTTCATTGGTATGAACACTATTTTCTTTATACCTTATCATTATATCGAGTATTCATTATGAGTAATGGAAATTATGAGGAACTATCGAACTGATAAAATCTCATTTGATTTAAATATCTGAAACCAAAATCAAAATGCAAAAATGCTCCAAAAATAAAACAATAAAAATTCTGCTATCTCTTGTGCCTACCTGAATGGCTAGAGCATGGCTGTTCACATCAAATATACAAATTGGTGAGTATTCATTACAATTGTACACTTGGTGAGGACCACACATTCCCTATGACATGGGGGATTTGCCCTTTCACCTCCTCCTACCAATTTATACTGTATATAATAAAAAAAAGCTTTTAGCAATTTATTATCGACATTCTAGTACTCCTGAGCCTAATAGCTCCTCATGATATTCCTGAATATTCCTATAAATGCTTGTTCCTATAAGTCAATGGAGAAAAGAGTCATATAGACCCTTTTCCCTTTACAAACATTGCTTCTAATATAACTACCAGTGTTTCCCCTAGAATATTGAAAAGATCTTAGTTTTTGGTTATTTGTATTGGCTGGTTGCATTGGTCCCTACATTATTTTGCATCCAAGGTGCACCTGTACATCCCTGCCTGACGTTAGCGTGATGTTGACTGAAAAAAACCCCTATGTTTTGAACACCGCAGATGACATGGCATGTCATGTCTCATCTGTGACACAAAAACATGTTAGAAACAATAAAGAAGGGAGGGGTTAGATTTGTTTGTGCTCTATTTTATGTCATAGTATAGAGGCGTAACATTTGATGACAATAATGCTAAACAAAGAGTTTGCTAACAAAGATAGGGGCATATTTAAGCATTTTAGATAGGGGCAGATTGAATTGAAAGTAAGTATGGTTGTAACCATTTAAAAAAAAAAACACACAATGCACAAGGTGTTGGGTTGCAGAGCCTTTTCTTTTCAAGTGTGTGTGTGTGTGTGTGTGTGTGTGTGTCTAATAAGTCACCTCTTTGAGCACCATGAGCTGATCCAGGAAGTAAACACATTCGCTGGTAAAGAGTTCCCACACGGCTTCCTGTCTCTTGTAGTCCTGAGGGTCACGTTCTGACCTCAGCTGGGACATATCGCAGTCCCTCAGGAAGTCCTCTAGCGTACAGTCCTGGGGATGGAGGCCATTACAGGGTGCTGGTTGAGTATTGAAATACTGAACAGTATCCCACAAGCAGGTGTCATTTGTTGTGGTTTAAGCATGGCAGTGCTGGTGGTGTATCATAAATACAAGGCAATATTCTGTAGCACGTCTTTTCCTATGCCTAATGCAGTAACTTTGGCGATTATGGTCTGCTGTCCGGATAGAATTTAGGTGTAGGTTGTCATGTGCTTAAGAGTATTGTTGTCTAATGTGCAACTTATGTTCCAAGGGCTTCTTTCTTCTAGCAATTAAGATTGACTCAATTATGACTGGCTCCAAAGTTAAAAAGGCTAACATGTAACAACTGGACACTGGACAGCTAAGAGGGAAAGGTGCTCATTCAGTTTGGAATCTAGAGGGGTTAACACAGCCTTCCTTACTTTGTACTTCTGGAAGTCTGTGTCCCTCCAGTCTTGAATCTGTTCCGTCAGGAGATATTTCTCAATATCAGATGCTGTACGTGTGGTCTTCCCTTTAGTCTGACAGGATCAAATACGGTGAAAGGTTACACAATCAAACACATTTCCTTCCTATAGGTATGAGCGTCTGCTGTCGGAGAAGTTGTGTATGTGTACAGTAAGACTGTGTGTGTGTGTGTGTGTGTGTGTGTGTGTGTGAGAGAGTCTGCTTCAAGTGAACCGTGGAACAGACAAATACACCAAGTGTTTTGTTTAACTAAATAATCAGTTGGATTGAATTGGTTTAGCTCAGTGTTGTTGACAAATTATGACATCTCGGGAGGCCATGAGAACAGAAGGGAGGAAACTGCATTAATGGGATTTGATTAAAAATGGGTCAGAGAACAATGTCCACAATTTATTCCATTGCAGTTCGCCTCAACACACTGGCAGCTTCAGAGCTCTAGAAAACACCACAACAAGTACACTGGAGTCAGGGCAGGCCAGCCACAAACAACAAACAGACAGCACACCTACCGTGCTACGTCTGGAGAAAGGCCACTTGGATTTCTTGGTGTCTGTGGAAATGGAGAACATAGTAATGTGATTATCTACAAAGTCTTATGTTTGCTGTTGAGAAAAAGTGATTTAGAGCAATAATCATAAAATAGTAAACTAATAGCTCTAACAACTCTGCAGACTTACTATCTGGTTATTATAATAGAAAACAAGCCATTTACAAAAGTGTAACAATATAGTGCAGAAAAGCAGCATCAATATTAACTTGAGTAGTTGGAGAAATTCAGTATGTCCGCTGCCCCATTGGATACAAACAGGTCTCCCGGCGAAACATCCATTCCAGGCAAACTGACCACCACAGAACTACGCCTCCTCTCCTGCAGTCTAGGGGAAGAGATCAGGGTATAAAAAGAGCAAAGAGAGATTCTGTTTCTAAAACATTCTGACCTATAAGAGCCAATGTCTTAAAGGAAACAAACCAATGGGGATCCACAGGCTTGACAAGAAGTTATATTAAGAGTTATGTGTATTTATCAACATAATTTGGTTTATTCATCATTAAATTAATTATAGGTATATAAATTAGGTATATGTATCAACTAAGGGTGTAATTAGATACATTTATCAACATGATGGTGTAATAACATGTCAGTAAACTGACAGAATGTTCTCACAGTATTTGCCAAGACAACTGTTTAGTAGGAAATTCCTTTTGGTATTTCCACGTTATTGAAATACCATGTGAGAAAGCAAGTGAAATAGTATTTTTAATGAACAGTTACATAACACGTGAGACCATTACCAACTGTGATGGCAACAGTGGCAGGAATGAGCCTAAATATCATGGGTAGATGCTGAGTAATGGGTCATGCTAGCTATTTGTTGATGTGTACATGTGTGCATGCCTGCACATGTATATAATCATTGTCTTCTGTTGGAGAAAGAAATAAGAAAAGCATGACCAAAATCAAGACAGGAAATTCATGATCCTGACGTTTCGCCCCAGGCAGTACTGGAAAAGTTTTGTTTGTGTTGTACTTTATCCATTTGTAGTTGTCAAGGGAAAACTGGAGGTGGGAATTTATGGGTAAGAGACTAAGAGTAAAAGGTACATTTTGGGACTTTTGAGAATAGCAACCTTCTTATAAACCTCACATACTGTGCTTTAATATGTTGTTTACATGTGCGTAATCTGTAAGTAGACACACTATCATGCCTCAGGTAACCATGAAATGACAAGTTAGAAATCAAATGATTTTCCTGACATGGGACACATCTAGCAAACTTTTGGATATTGGTCGCATAATCTAACCAAAATGTGAAAATGTTCACACACTCTAGAAAACCAACTGTACCATAGTATTTACCTCTACAGCTACAAGTTAGAAGTCAGAGGCCTTTTTATAGAATATTGACAGTAGTACGGATGAACCAAGCAACAACCTGACATGCCGGTTTTTAGACCGTTTAAAGTTCACTCCCAGTGCTGTGAATAGACTTGACAGCTGACTGTCTCCATAGTATCTTATGTTCTTCAAATATTTTGCACGCATGCACACACATCCACTTCCAAAATTGACCCCACATTTCTCCTTTCCCAGTTTTTGTGATGTCCCATTCACGATTATGACCTTAACTTATCACAACATCTCCTAGGCAAAGTTGAAGGTCAAGATATTATCTGTCCTCCCATGCACATGCACATCTCATCAAGCCATTCTAATTCAACTTCCTATCACACTACTCGCTCATCAAGGAAGTATAAGCTGGGAAATACAGCTCTGGAAAAAATTAAGAGACCACTCCCAATTTTTCTTATATCAGCATCTCTACATGTATGGCAGCCATTCCATTCCAGTGTCTGTTAAATTCCAACACAGGCACACCTCATTTTACTTAATGAGGTACTGATTAGGTGATAAAAACCACTGCTGTGGTCATCACTATCCTCTTGCAACAGGACCAGCTGGATGGCAGTAAAGGCAAGTAGTACCTCAAAGGTAATTTGAATTAAAAAAAAAAACTATTCAGCATGACAAAAGAGTTGAAAAGAAAAGCTTTGAGTGAGGAAAAGAAGGGTTCAATTCTGGCTTTATTGGCAGAGGGATACAGTGAGCGTCAGGTTGCTTTCATCCTGAAAATTTCAAAGACGGCGGTTCATAAGAACAAGGTCAAGCAACAGACATTAGGGACAACAAAGCTACAGACTGGCAGAGGGCGAAAACGACTCTTTCGAATGTCACTCAACAATCGTAGGATGACATTAAGTGACCTACAAAAAGAATGACAAACAGCTGCTGGGGTGACGTGCACGGTGAGGACGGTTCGAAACAGGCTCCTAGGGACAGGGCTGAAGTCGTGCAAAGCTAGAAAAAAGCCCTTCATCAACGAGAAGCAAAGAAGAGCCAAGCTGAAGTTTGCATGAGACCATAAGGATTGGACCATAGAGGAATGGAGTAAGGTCCTCTTCTATGACGAGTAAAATTTTCAGCTTTGCCCAACATCTCGTTGTCTAATGGTTAGACAGAGACCTGGAGAGGCCTACAAGACACAGTGTCTCGCACCCACTGTGAAATTTGGTGGAAGATCTGTGATGATCTGGGGATGCTTCAGCAAGGCTGGAATCGGGCAGATTTGTCTTTGTGAAGGACGCATGAATCAAGCCACGTACAAAGTTATCCTGGAAGAACACCTGCTTCCTTCTGCTCTGACAATGTTCTCCAACTGTGAGAATTGGTTTTTCCAGCAGGACAATGCTCCATGCCACACAGCCAGGTCAATCAAGGTGTGGATGGAGGACCACCAGATCAAGACCCTGTCATGGCCTGCCCAATCTCCAGACCTGCACCTCATTGAAAACCTCTGGAATTTGATCAAGAGGAAGATGGATGGTCACAAGCCATCAAACAAAGCCGAGCTACTTGAATTTTTGAGCCAGGAGTGGCATAAAGTCACCCAACAGCAACGTGACAGACTGCTGGAGAGCATGCCTAGACGCAGGAAAAGCTGTGATTAAAAATCAGGGTTATTCCATCAAATATTGATTTCTGAACTCTTCCTAAGTTAAAACATTAGTATTTTGTTGTTGAAAAATGAATATGAATTTGTTTTCTTTGCATTATTTGAGGTCTGAAAACAATGCATCTTTTTTTGGTTATTTTGACCAGTTGTTATTTTCTACAAATAAATAGTCTAAATGACAATATTTTTATTTGGAATTTGGGAGTAAAGTTGTCAGTAGTTTATAGAATAAAACAAAACTGTTAATTTTACTCAAACACATACCTCTGAATAGTAAAACCAGAGAAACTGATAATTTCTCTTAATTTTTTCCCGAGCTTTATATGCTGGAGTAGAGCACATTCCCTGGAGTCCACCTACAGTACCACAAGGAGTTAGCAGAGAATGACGAGACAAAACAACCCGGCCCAACACTCAACCACGGACTCCAGACAGCACTGAGCCAATTTGAAACTTCCTCCACAGGACGCCTGCACACTTCTTAGGTCACATCAGCAGACCTGGGGCATTTAGAACATCTGGGATCGCTAAAACCAATGTATGATTTGAAAATGATACTCAAGACAATTTTACTGTTCAAAAGTGTGAAATTTACTTTTTGGTTTTCTAAGGTATTATCTTTGCTGTATTTTTTGTGATAGTGTGAATATATCAACAATAAAAAATACCATAAGAGTTTTAGCACACCTTTTCAATTCACTTTTTTGTGAACACCTGATTCAACTTGTCAACTAATCATCAAAGCTATTGGTTATGTATATCCGTGGCCCTAACAAATATGTGTGCAGTTTGGGGAACACTATGGGAATCCACATGATATTCCAATCACAAGACCACTTTTTACTGATTCTCTGGAGAATAGTTACATAAACTAAAAATGGATTTAAGCCAAACATCCTAGGTATGTCTAAACATTAACTAAGCTTTAGCACATTGAAAAACAGTTTTCTAGGTGGTTTGTAATGTTGTTGATATTTTGTACCCCATAGTGTGTTACTTTGTGTACTAGTCTCCTCTACATATTAACCAACATTCTCTAGTAATAACAGTTCCATATGAATATGGCATGAGGAATAAGGAAGGTTTGTCAGATAGGAAAGTTCAATGACAGTTTGTTATGGCATAAACATAACATAAAACAGGAAGCATACAACAATAGAAAAGGGAAATGCATTTTACAGTCTGTTACAACGTTGCCTGGTCCAAAGGACAAATTCTGGAAATGAGATTAATTTGAATTTTCCTAAACTAAAGTGTTGTCATGTTCTGCTTATTGCAACTGGCTGCAGTCAACTTATGTAAAAGTGCATTGAGACCTGAGTAATCAGGTGTGTTGGTTTTCCCCTGGTCACGGCTGTTCATACCTGTGCAGCTAATACTGCCTTTTGAGACTGACAGTAAACCATAGAGTAATGTGCCTTATTTTATATAATAATTTACAAAAAGTTTACATTTATTTCTGATGACTACATACATTATGAAACTATTATAATTCTAGAACCCATCATAGTACTAAGACAACACTCTTGTATGTGGTAAATTACAAAGGGCTCTGCATTTGTGCTTGTCCTTTTTACCTTAGTGCTATCTTCGACACCATCTAAACCAATAAGTTTGATCCTTTCTGTAGAAAATATATCAGCTTGTATCTGTGGATGGTCTGTCCACTGTGCTCTATAATGCTCTCCCTAACAAGGATCTTGCCAGGCTTTTCACCATACTCGACGTGAGTGGGCTGAGCTACTGACAAGATCTTTTTGTACGGTTTTGCTGGCCCTGGGGCATGTGCAGTGGGATAGAACTATCTTGGTTATTCTCTGATTTGTCTCAGGGTAGTTGATAGTGTCCCTTTGTCCATTTGGTGGTCAGGTGCCATGTTTGACAAAGTTAGTGGGTTTATATACTGCCAGTTTGCCCATGGGTATCTATGCCACAGTGTCCACCAACCCCAGTCTCAGACCCAAGTAACTATGATGCAATAACCTATGTACTGGGGGCTGAGACAGTCTTTTCTTTTTAGTGTAATGTGATCCTGTCTTACCTGGTGTCCTGTTGGTTTTCAGGCATACTCCCACTAATTTCTCTGATCTCCTTTTGGATTTTAGGAGGACCAGAGTCCTCCGTCCAAGCCTCAAGCCTACCTAGCCTGACAATTCCTGCTGGCACAGGCCACAGCTCACCAGTTTGAGATGCTATTTTTGTCTCAACCTCTTAACACTCACCTATGAAAATTCAACTGACTGAATTTAAATGTTCACTGGAGGATCTGACCTTTATAACCGCTGTGTTTATTCTGATTGCTAGATTGTGTAAGCCAACTGACATTTACTACTGAGAGGTAGGTATTTTTGGACCCGCTCGTTTTTGAAATGTTTCAAGATCTTGACAAACGATTTGGCGTTAAACGTCATCCGCGGAGCCAGGCTCCTTTCTAGGTTTCTTCCTAGGTTCTTACCCTTCTAGGCAGTAATTCCTTTCTAATGTGCATCAACATCTTATTGCTTGCTTTGGGCTTGGTTTCTGAACAGGCACTTTGTGTTAACAGTAAAAATGATTGAATTAAATTGTAGATTGATATACTGACTTACATTGGCATGCACCAAAAGATGAGCCAAGATATGGTTTGCAACTTGAAAGGAGGGATGTGTGAGCAGCTACTTGACCAGCCCTTTATCAGTGTCCAGATGGCTCTCAGAAGTATCCCCCAGACATTTTCACATTTTGTTTAACAGCATTAAATCAAAACTGATTAAATTAGTGCACATTTGGATAACTCTCCACCAGCTTTGCACATCTGGAGATTGCCATTTTCGCCCATTCTTTGCTAAATTGAACAACCTCCGTCAAATTCGATGGGGACCTTTGGGGAACTCTTTCCACATATTCTCAATTGTATTGAGTTCCAGGGTTTGACAAGGTTACTCAAGAACATTCCCAGTCTCTCACATGCCTTCTGGCAAACTATAGCTAAGATTTGATGTGAGTTGTTTTCATCTTGCCACTCTCCTATAAGATCCACTTTCTTGAAGCACCCAGGCTATTGTTACAGTATGCACAGTGTCTCCTAGCTCAGTCATAGAAGACTGTAACTCCTTTATAGTTTCCAAAGGCCTCTTGGTGGCCTGACTAGTGCCCTTCTCACTCGGATACTCAGTTTTTGAGAAGGCCTTAATAATAATTTTTTAATAATGGACTTTACTGTGCTACCGGGGATATCCAATGCCTTGGAAATATTCTAATATCCAATCACCGATTGGTGCTCTTTAAGAACATAATTCCCTATTTGCTTTGATTGTTCTTTTGTCTTTATGATGTAGTTTTTGTTAGGAATTGTAGAAACCAACTGTGGGACGTCCCAGAGACAGGTGCATTTAACCTGAGATCATGGGAAACACTTTAACTACACACAGGTGGACTCCATTCAACTAATTACATGACTTCTAAAGAAAACTGGCTACGCTACAATTCATTCAGCTGTGTCACAGCAATGGGTTTGAATACTTATGCAATGACATCATTTCTGTTTGAAATTTATAATTAACTTAGAACAGTTTGCAGATTTTATTTTTCACTTTGACATTAAGGACTTTTTTGTGTTGATCAGTGGCAAAAAAACTACTAATTAAATCCATTTTGATTTTGTGTTGTTAAACAATAAAATATGGAAAAGTCTAAGGGGTGGATACTTCTGAGATCCACTGTATTTTGTTACAAAAATCCAAATTATACTTGACCTTTTCTTGCTCTTCCTCTGCTTCAAGCACTCAACCAACTGTATCACATGCACAGCCATTACCACTCAGTCCATCATTGTCACCGGTCTGGCAATAAGCATCTTTCATAATTATAATTATAAAACAACTTTATTTCAACCAACCGCAGGAATCATTACCATATCAACATTGCCATGTTCTTAGCTATCAATAAGTACACAATGCATTCCAGTTCAAAGTAGCTTGAGACACACTATAATTGCAATTCATTTTCAAGCAGGTCACATAGGCTAGATTGTTCTGTCACCCCTCTATGACCGAATAGAGCACCCAAAAAGAGGGGAGCCTTGTCCCAGAAACCATCCCATGCCCAGGCATCTAAATCAAAATAACGATGCCCAAAAACAAAACAGTCTCTAATAAATGGTCTTACTGAGTCTGGCCAGCATGAACAACAGTGGGGGACATTAGGTGGACAGTACCAATTTGGAATTGTAATAATTACAAGGACAATAGCTACCTAATTATCCAGTGGAGGAGCCTGGCCCAGGCAGCCCATTAGTGGTAGTGGTGCTACTACTGGAAGTGGGGGAAAAGCAGCCCTAATGAGGCCTTGTCTAGTCCACACATAACCATGGGACTCTCATAACTTCACCCACAAGCTCATGCCACTTGGCTAACAGCTCCAGTAACAAAGCCACTGCACAATGAATGCACAATGGGGTTCTCTCAACTCCGGGTCCAACAGTATTTTGCCATTGATTGCTAAATGCCCAATGAGCGGAAACAATGTGAGCAACAAGGACTGCCTAAGGGACATTTATCTCCCATGATGTTTACAAAACAAACTGAAACAAAATCTGGAATAGTGGAACAAGTCACAAAATAAAAGATGCTGCAAAACATTGAACTAAAGTAACAACGCAATTCTGGAATGCAATCACGCAAGTTAGAACGATTGGCTGAGATTGTTGTTTGCTTACTGAATGTAAGGAAAGTACAGAATACTGTTGTTTGTTTATTGAATGTAGGGAAATCCTAAATTAACACTATTTGTTTTGATGCCATTTATCCTGGGTTGTTTATATTAGGGCATATCATGACACAAGTTACCCAAACATCAGAACAGTTTGTTTTTGTCTGATGCCTAATGAATTTGCATGAAACCCTGGTTTCCTAACTGTGTTCCATATTCAGCTGTAGGCTAGTTCCTTTCCTGCCATGCAAATAATGGTCAGGTAGTGTAGGTAAATGCAGGCTACAGTGCAGATATTTTGTCTAAGTCAAGTGGACACAGATAACATTCAAATCACCTTAGACTTGCACACCTACCTATTCTGGCAAGCCCCATCATCCTGCAAAAAAGACATGAAAAGCTGCATCAGTTAGAATCAGAATTAGAAATGGTTTTACTGCCAAGTAAGTTTCACAACAAACAAGAAATTTGTTCTGGCCGTTGGTGCAACAATCAATACAATGCAAAAGGAATAAGGGAAGTAAAAACAATTAAGAACAGTGGACTGAGCATAAAAAAGGATCATTATAGGATCATTATATTGGATATGAACAGTAATAGCAGACACAGTACAGGATATTATCGGTTTGGTTTCTCTCACAAGGAGAAGGTTGATGATTTTAGAGCCTTTGGTGTAAATTAAAATGTGTTTAAATTGTTGTTTGAGATTTGAATAGCCCAAACAGCACTATAATATCTGTTGAGCATGTTGGGGCTCTCTTGAGAATACCCTGAGTTGAATACTGGTAGGCCAACGAATACCCCTTCATTATCTTCTCCTTTCATCCACTGACCTCTATTACTGTGTGCTGCTGACAGTGGTGAATAGGAGGCCTGTGGGGGACACTTGCTGCCTTCCTAGAAGCCATTGCTCTGTTAAGGCAGAAAGCAATAGGCAGCTTGAGGGGCGTTGGGGCTTGTTGTGAGCTGTCAGTACACGTAACTGCTGATTAATTTGCTGTGGAAAGCTTGAATTTTAAGCAGCCACTCATGAGGCCATGGAGAATGAGGGAGAGGGGTCTATTTTTGAGGAGTGGTGGAAGAACTATTGGTAATCTCATTTCAGACAGATGAAAAGGCTTATACAGACCCTGTGTGGGATATGGCGGCCATTTCTGCTCAACAGAAAGTTTAAAATAATGCTGATTATATTACTCACCTGGTCATTGCTATCATCAGGACATTCAAAGTCTTTACTAACACTTCGCACATGCTGTGTGCCCAGAGAGCTATGAATTGTGCACGTGATACCATTATCGAAAGTATGTGATTTGTACGAGGTGCCTTTCCCCTGGCCCGGAAATAAATTGGGCCGATTAACGTGTTGGTTCTCTTCATTGGCTGGGGGTGTAGCCGCCAGTGGCGATTTGTACCGGTATACTGGATGGAAGAGACTAAACGGTGACGATGACTCTTCCGTGCCCGGCTCCTCCTCCGTGCTGTCCATCCTCACGGGATCACGGAATTCCGCCTGTGGACGTCGCGTGCTCCTCATCCTCCTCAAAGTTGGAGATGTTGAGATGCGAGCTGGGGCCTGTCGATCAAACTGAGAGAGCAAGCCGTCTGTTTCGATCAAAGACGCATGTTTAAGTTTAGAGTGCGTTCTAGACAAATCTATATGCATGATCAATGGGTTGCTGGTCTGCGTCTCCTTGTCCTCGGAGGATTTTGTGACAGTTTGCGTCTCAGTAGTCACCCCCGTCACATCCTCGTTCTTCAGACATTTGATGTAACTCCAGTTTAAGCATTTCTCCGCGTCCTGGCCGTTCTCACGCACAAAAACCGGTTTCAGCGTAGACATATTGTACAAGACGGCATTGTAGGCCCAATTGTTTCTGAAAATAGGTTGGTCTAGTCCTTTCTTGTCCGTTAATCCTTTATTCGTCTTTATCAGGTAAGTGGTGTCAGATGGTTATTCGGGTGCATTCCACTGGATGTTTAGCAGCAAGGAAACAACGTTTCATGTACGTTTCTGTGAAAACAAACAACAAAATGTGTGTTTTCCTAATAAGGACGGCCTACAATATAGATCGATAAACAAATCAGCGAACAGTCAAGCCATAGCCTAGAAGTTTTGTTCAGAAGTCGGACCACGTTGTAGTAGGCTATATGCGAACTGTTCCTGACGCTTTCTATGTGCACAGGATGGGGTAGGGGTGTTAGTTAGACCACAGTTGGTGTTGGCTAGTTGTGTGTATATATAAGAAACACCAAGGCTACCGTTGCCTGTAAAAATAAATCAAATCTAATCATACATTCGCGATAGGTATGTTTTTTAACCGCAATTTGTAACAACCAACGTTATATTTTACTGATTACAGCGCAATAGTAATGATGCTTCATTAAACTGCAACATTAAATGTCACGCCTTAACAGTGTATGATATAGCGTGGGAAACAAAGAACGGTGCAAGGGCCCCAAGCACCTGGTACAACTTTTTTAAACTCGTTAAGGATCCAAATTCAGGCTTTTCATTGGGCCCGAATAGTCAATGATATATCCACTGGGGTATGATGTTTTCACACACATGTAGGCATACAGTATAGCTTATTAGAATTCCAACAGTAACATGAGCCTATTTAGAGACTCACGATCTCTTTACAGTTGTCGCGGTGTGCGGGATGCAGAAGAGAAACCGCCTCACATCCGTGGCACGAGGTGAATACAGAGGGTAAAACATAAAGAACGACATTATAGGCTACAATTATTGTCACAGCATACCAAAAGCTTAGTAATATGAAAAAAAACTCACATAACAAAAGAGACGATTCAATGAGAGCAAAGCCCTGTTTTTACTTACGACTGTGTTGTCTGTTCTGCAACTGATAATCTGCTCTGCTGACGTTCTAGCGAGTAGCGACGCCGATGACTTGTGCAGCGCTCCGGGTTGCTCTGTCATGCAATGTGACCGCCCTGGGAAACAAAGTGCAGCCAACTCCTGGCACTTGTCTTCGCAGTGTTCTTTCTTTTACCTCCCCCAGGACAAAGCTCAAAGATATTTGCCTAATACGCGGAACAGATTTTTTGCCTTTGTATCAACCTTTACAAAAACATTGGTGTTCGATTGCATTACTGCACTGCAATTTCAACGGCAGTATGACTGCTGATAAAATGCAGTCGCCTATAACCGCAGTGTGTTACATAAACTGTTTCCAAAATAACAGTTGACTGCAGTAACTACACATACACTTTTCTTAAATAAATAGTTTCTTACCCGTAAATATGTATGACTGGCATAGTTTAGATATTGCGTTGATCCGTATTGTTGTGGTGAGAAACCACATTATTAATGAACAAAAAACCCATTTAATACAAGCTTACACAGCCTACACTGCTTCACTAATACGTGAACGGCTGTCATAGCCTACTTAACACTAGATGGCAGTGTAGACTAGATTAAATAACCATGCCACCCCTTGCTCTGTTGTTTTACTTAATCTATGTGACCAAACTGAGTTTTACATGAGATAATCCGATGTATTTGGCGTCTTCTGGTGTGTTTCATACTTATAATGCACACACCAGTTCCTGTGAAATTCCACCTGAATGGAAACTCTGAGAAAATGTTAAATTAATTTCTGCCCGTCGCCAATACCAACTTGCTCAGAGTGGCCTCAATCCTCAGTTGTTGCAGAAACTAGTGGCAAGAGGATTCGTTTACACCAGGGTCTACCAATATTCCCCCCCCCCCCAGGATAGCCCTGTTAATATCTAAATGTTATTTTACTGAAACAGAATTATATTGCACTGCTTTACTATGCTATACATTGTAGCCTTTAATATATTATTTATTCACACTCCCTGCCTCAAATAGCCAACACGTGGTTCAAGGTCTTTGTTCAGGTTCATACTACTACGGTGAACATAGGCTATTAATTATATTTCCACACAAACAATTCTCAGGGTTACCTTGTCTTTAAGTTTATATCTACAGTATTTGTGCATTTAGTTCTGCTTGTACCCTGGCCCGGATCCAGCCCACTGAGGCTGTCCTGTATTGTGCATTTTAATGGTGTTTGGTAGTTTCAGATCTAGGCTGATATAGCATGGGTGTATAGCATGAGTATATAACAAGGGTCAGCAAATAGGTTTAGCCTCCAGATAAATTTATTTTTAGTTAATATTCTTGCTGACATAATATTGATTAGATTACATAAATAAAATACCCAAAGCAGACCTATATCAAAGGATTTAATAGGTCAGCAAAATTGGGTATTAAGTTTTTTGTGTGCAATACCAGGCTTCATTAGAACAGTGGTAAAGTAGCTTTGGCTTTTAATGGTTTTATTAAATTATATAATTTGCATATTATACAATTTGAGTACTTCAATTTTTTGGCCACACAAATTTATACAAACCAATGAATTGCTATGCTTCTGCCAACAGGAACTTGTTTTTCAATCCAACACATCTCTTCAGTAATAATGAAATTACCTAATGTGGGTTTTGTGATTATATCTATTGATGAGAAAAAAGTATTCAGTCAAGTAGAATGGTAATGCAGTACTACAAAAATGTAACATTGGGGATTGTCACGTTTTGGGGATTGTCAGGTTATTTTTTATTACTAACATAAAAATGAAATGTATATTGTACATTTCTGTCGTTATTTAAATTGTTTAAACAACAAAAAAACTTAATCTTTATCTGGAATAAACCTAGGCAACAGTAGCACACCATACATTATTTAGTTTGTTTTATTTCGCCCGTAATCAATTGTCTGGATCAGTAATTTGCTTTCAACATTGTGTGAATATGTAAAAGGGGCAGTGATGACCTATGAAATGTACCCTGTGCAACAGTGCACTAGTATGCAGTTTTGACTGGCATTTAAAGTGCACTTCAGATTCATCTTCAGGCAAATCGCAAATAATTAGCCTATATACTAAAACATTCGAAATCCTGAATATAAATCAGGGAAAAATGCAATTCCCTGACTTGTACCCAGTAAACAACGCAAAAAGTTTGACAACCCTTACACAAATTGTAGGCTACCCCTCCCCAGTGAATTTCGTCCTGCCCCTAGTTTGTGATGCGTTTTGATGTGATTTATAACGACTATTATTATTTTTTTTATTTATTGCTGATGTAACAGATACGTATACTGTGCAGAGGTAGTTTCTTGCAAGCATCATGTACCATCACGGCTCAACCAAAAATGACACTATAAAATCGCCAGTAGACGCAAAAAGGTAGCTACAGCGCCTATGGGCTAGGCCTACTTCAAACAGGAGCGTAGGCTAATAGGCTCCCTTTCTGCTCGTCGGACAGAATCTATCTCCTCCCCCAAAGATGTGGTTGTGAAATAGAATATTATGCTGTCTGTCACACAGAAGGAAGTTGGAAGCATGAACTAAAACGAAAGTTTGTTAGAGTAACTTAACATGTGAAACACTTTCGTCTTTTTTTCAATTGAACTGGAAAAACATGTCTCATTTCCGGGCGTTAGTAGGACTTTTTTCAAATTGACAAGAACGCAGGAACGTAGGATTATTACCAAGACACAGTGACTTATCCGCGGACAACTTCAAGGAAAGAAGACTGCATGTCCCTCTTACCTGGAAAAAATATTTTTGGACAGAATTAAGCGAGCATGTCCGACAACAGATCTAGTTTTCTTCATATTGGAGACATTGTTTCGCTCTACGCGGAAGGCACTGTTAATGGCTTCATCAGTACTTTGGGGTATGTTTCCTTAATCAAAATTTTGATTGTGTAGGTCTTAGCCTTGTTTAGTAAAATATGACAAATAGGCCTACATACTAGGTTTTGGCTGTCGGTTACATTACATTGATTAATGTAGCATGCGGTGTGCGATGAATGTCAGCGGGTCTCTACAAGTCGGAAGTTGAAGAAATAGGCCTGACAAGCGATTCTATCAAGTAGGAAATGCAGCCTAGTACCTTCTACTTATATGCAAATATAACAGGAATGCAAAGCCCTGTTATGAAGCAAATTGGATGAAAATGTATAATTGAACTCTCCGTGCAGTGTCCTGTTACCTATGTTGTCATTGTCTTCTAGGCGTCTAATGCTACTGTGAAAAAACACAATGTGCTGTACATCTATGTATAATCAAAACAGTATCAAGAGTGTTTTGACAGAGGTCATGGCTGATGATGCAGCATGCGAGACAGCAAAGGACTGCACTTCATTACAATTATTTCGTCTTGCACTTGTATTTTTGGGTATGAAACACCTTTCCATATGTACAAATATAGCTGGAAGGTATTTTTTTCACCAAACAGTAAATGGTCAAGTTAGGTATGACTGCAGGTTCACTGCAGTCTATGAAAAATGCATGCATGGTTTTTGTCTGGAATAGCCCATTGGTGTTGCAGTACACATGCTGGGAATAAATCAGGTAACACTCTAATGCTGGTTACCAGCGAATGTCCAGACATTTTTCATTAGTAGTTTAAAGGGTAATGTGAATGTTCAACATGGCTTAAAAATCAATTTTCAAGTCCTGTAAGGCAGACTTAAGAAACTGTGAAACATGTGTATACCACTTGTTAGAAAAGCTAAGTCTGACTTATGTACCCACACTATCTGATTGTAATGAGAATCCAGAAAAAATCTCTTTCAGAAAACTTTCAAGGCCACCACAAATGAGAGATATAAATAAGTAATTATGCAGAAATTTGCTGATGTTAATTGTCAACGTTTTTATTAGACTTCTCAAAAAATGGTCTCAAAAAATTGATTGACCAAGTTCTGCTGGTTTGGGCTCTCTTACCTTTGTTTAAGGTTAGATATTCCATATTTTGAGTTTAACATCAAGCTGATGACCAACAATGCTATTTTTTGCTAATCATTGCCAAAGGCACAAATGATTCTTATAGGCACTATATATAAAAGATGACACGAAAGACAAGGTCGCCCTGTTTCTAGCTCCTAGCAAAATTTGCTGTAACATTTTTTTGTTAGTCCTTGCTTTATTTGCTCAGAATGTTTCTGGTATAATATCATTTTACCTTCCTAATCCTTTTTTTTATTTCCCGAAGTGGAACCATTAATCCTGGGTTCTCTACCAAAACAAAGGCACTTATTATTTTTGAAAAGATGAGCAGTGGGAGGTTCTTTGTATAGACTTATGAAAAGGTGGGCAGGGATGCTGTTCGCATAGCTTCAATGCAAAGCTAGTTTCACCATTGGGGTGCAAGAATGGAGAAGAGCTATGTGCAAAACAAGAGCTGACTTCTCATATGAGTTTGATGGCCAAAAGACCAAAGGTGGCAGAGGGAAGAGACCAGTAGGTTGAATTCCAGGCAACATGCTACATTAGGGATCTGTTTCAGGAGTTTTGGTACAAGCAGTGAACACTTCTAACAGTTAGGAATAATTGGTGGAAAACATCTGAAGAAAGTAGGGAAAACCAGTTAATGCAGAGAAAAGATGGAGGGGGAGTGAGTGGATGAAGTGAGGAGAAAATGGAAAAGAGTTTCCTGGAGTTAGAAGAAGAAGCAGCTTATAATTTGGAAATTATATTATACAACATTCTTCTCCTCATTCTGACTTTTCTTGCTCTTGATTCTATGACTTTGCTTATTGGTGTATCGGTTGAAACTACATACTCAAGCATCTTGCTGCACTTGCCTAAAAGTTTAAATGCTGTGTATGCTACCAATAAACTGATTAGAATGCTTGTAGAAAGATGCTCGCTAATGCTACACGTGCAGTTGCTAACTCTTGAAACGGTATAAAGAAGATAGGGTCACAAAACGCAGGGCAGTTGAACAAACTCCTGCTATGCTATGAAGTCGTCACAATACACAATAACATCTAATTTCAAAAAACATCCTAGAAATTTCTAATATTGACTCAAAAGATAATTGAATAATGGTTGTCAGCTCTGATATATTGAACAGTGCGAAAGAATAAACTGAAGCTGAGATACTTATTGTAATGTCTGTAGTGCTAAATGACAATGCGTTTCCAGCTGTAGAGAATATATCAAATGCACTCTTCCCTCCAGGCCTCTGAACAGGCTTGTTCTCGTTCCACCCTGCCCCACCCACCACAGTCTTATTCACAGTTTTTTTCACACTCTAAAACCAGGGCCTAGATTTTCTAAAATTATTTATGCAGATATAGGCAAAGATTTAATGCATAGAACTAGATTATGAGCTAATAGAACATTATTTCCCAAGCTAATCTCTAATCATTCTATTTCACTTGTGATCATCATGATCACTTTTTGTGTTAATGAGACACAACAGCCCTCTTTCAATACCTTCTAAAGGTTACCTCTCAGAAAGAGCTCTTGTCCTTGAGTGGAAATTCTTGTTTAGGTCCCACCTTTGAAGAATACTGCAGGCTGCGAACAAATATTCAAAAATTGCGGGTGGGAACATTGTAGTGATTTCTTCATGCAGTGGAAAAATAACAACAGATGTCGCTAATAGCTGTCAGTGTGTATACCATTGATTTCAGTGAAGATGGGCATGCTGTACTGAGCAATAGTAAGTTGACGAAATACCTGTCAAGAGATGCCGCTGAAGTGTTCTTACACACTCTTGACATGTTTAGGGTTGACATCTGATGATGAGTGAAACTTGAATTGCAGACCTCATTATTAGAAAAGCTGTTTGAGTGGCAAATTGCTGGAGGAAGAAATTTGCCAGTGTGTGCTTGTTTTGCAGCGGGTGAAGTTGATTGCATTCAGGTTAGAACCGGGTTGCCTTCCGTGCGTGAGCCAGAACCCTGTGTCTTTTCCATGAACACAATTAATCCCATTACTGTGTTGAGGTGTTGTTTTGAGATTGATGTGAGCTGTTTCAGATTAACTTGTCTTTTTAGCAAATTCAAATGTTTTGCGCTACTAATATGTCAGACATTTGACTAATATGTCAGACTCTGTAGAACAGTGCCATGGTATGCACAACTATAGCACAGCTGGATTTCACCCCATCTCCACATTTATTGGATTTGCCCATTTGGAACTTCATGGATGAGATCTCCAAGTGGTGCAGTTTTCTGCCTTGCAAGACGGCTCTGTCATTGTTGCCAAGAGTTTGAATCCTGGATGTGGTATACCGACAGTGTCTGGGGATCCATCAGAGGGTGGTGGAAATTCGCGCAAAACCCGCCCAGGGTGGATAGGTTGAATGTCGGACAGAGCTCCTTGGTCTTGTTACGGTCTTGCAGCCTCTTGTGGCAGGTCAAGCACTTGCAAGTTCAATTGTGCTTTCCTGGAAATCCTTTCAGGTAGAGCGTGTGTTGTTATAAGAGGCAGAGAATTGAGATGTGCTTTGGAGGACTCAAACCTTTTGAAGTCTCAAACCTTGACTAAACCTGCTGTGGTGTTTACAGAAGGTGTGCTTCGCAACAACATATGGTCTCTCCAACCATAGGCGTACCGTCCTAATTATTACATTTTAACATGATATTTCAACCATGTTAATTGGAAAAAAATCTATGATACAAACCAAATTACCAAAAAGGCGCAGAGATAAAATCCTTGCATTTGAGTACCAAAAGGCCAGGAGTTTGAATTCTGATTGCGGCATACCGACAGTGCCCGGGGGCTTTGCATATGGCGGTGCTCTTGGGTTTCCTTGTCTGCAATTTCAATCATTGTTCTTGGCCGGTGCGCTGATGGTTTGACACCGCAAGAGTTATTTTACAAGCTGATTATGTACCGCACAGTAATACATAGATAAGATCTCGTTTTCGTTAGAAACTGTTTCATGAGCAATTTTCTCCGATGTGGAGTTCAATATCTGGGAAATGCATTTACATATTCCATCTGACAGGCTTTATCTATTTTTTTCCCATGCAAAATGCTTAATTTGCTTTCCTAATATGACTGAGGATTGCCAGGGACCCCAGGGTAAGATATTATCATACTTAGATATCATCATCCTGCACCGCTATTTCGTTTAACAGCCAGCAACTGACTTCTATTCTGATAGTTGCGAGTTCCATTCCATCGAGAGGCGAGACATTTTTGTTGGGGAATTGTTTTGTTTAGACAGGCATTTTTATGTCTTTGTAACCTTTCCCTTAATCATAACGCCAGTACTTTGATGCTTAACCTTAACCCTAAGTTAACCTTAACGCTTAATAATGTTGTTCGTAATGAGACGCTTTTCATTTTGGTAAAGGACCAACACAATAGCGAAATATTAAGGAGCAATGTAAGAATGAGTCATTAAGGACCAATAGCACTGGGGTTATGTTGATAGGGAATGTAATTGCACTGATTTTGTTTGTACTGAATGTAATCACGGTTTGCAAAATAGTTCGATACACAAGTAATTTCTGAAAGGTACAGATGAGCAAGTTCAAGCAGAAAGAAAGGGCAACATGTCTGATGTTTAGATATAGACAGACTGGCTGGTAACTTAAACCAATGAAGGCCAATGTGCGGGCCTGTACTTACGTTATGAATCATGACCAGGGTTGTTATGAATCATGACCAGATGCGTAGTAGAGTGCTCCGCTGATTTGAAAAGCAAAGGCATCTGATTGATGTGTGTGTTTGATGTGTGTTTTATCAGCACTATACTCACCTAAAAATGTTCCTAATTCCTGGAAAATTCAGAAATAAACTTGGAATGGTTTGAGGAACATGATGAAGTGTTCAGGGTGTTGCCCTGGCCTCTAATACGGTCTGTGGGATGTGCTGGACCAACAAATCCGATCCATAGCGGCACCACCTCGCGACTTACAGGACTTGAAGGATCTGCTGCTGATGTCTTGGTGCCAGATACCACAGGACACCTTCAGGGGTCTTGTAGAGTTCATGCCCTGGTCGGGTCGGCTCTGTTTTGGCAGCACACGGAGAACAAGCCGCATATTAGGCAGGTGGTTTTGGCTCATCAGTGTACAACCCAATGTAATGCAATATACAGTCACCTGCTTTGCCAGTGGTGTTCAGACCAAGTATAAAATGTAAACTCTAAATGTAACAAAAGTTTTAAAATCTTTTGTAATGTGGGCCTGCATTAAACACCAAGTACAATAAATCAAAGAAAAAAAAAATATTTGTGAAAATGTTATGATGTGTGTCATTGGTTTTTTTACTTAGACAGTCTGACAGGTCTACATAATTATCAGGTGGAAACAATATCCTATTTTGGCTACAGTCTAAAACTGTCTCTTAAAGTTGGTACAGCCCCAGTGTTCCCTGTAAGCACACAAAGAAATTTGCACAAAATTCTCACAAGTTTCAGGTGTCCTTTCACAAGACCTGGGAAAATGTGCAACATTTTTGAGAACACTGATCACTTGCAACCTCAGCAGGACAGTTTTTGACAAATCTATAAATCCATATTGACATAGTAGCAATAGCAGCCTACAGAGCATAGTACTAACAACCTCTTACTTCAAATAATGTCCTTTTCTCACACCTCCCTTTACAAACACACTGAGTTCCCCACAGGCTGGTTGCCTAGGTTCCATCCTCTTCTGCTGTTTACCTTTCCAATATAGTCAAATCAAAGTTTATTAGTCATGACAGTTTGTAGGTTTTATGGTAGGTGTAGCAGAATTTGTGTTCCTAGCTCCCAAAAAATGTAGGATGTCAGACAGCAATACAATTATTTTTTGCATAATAGTTATACAAAAATAAGTCTACATTTACAATAATACAATAATAACCCATGGTTCAGTGTTTCCCAATTAAAGGATTGTTCTTGTTTTGGGAGGGTTAAATAAATAATCATATGTAAGAAGCTGACCAGAAGTTGAGTAAAATGATCAGATTTTCCTTGGGAAGTCATTTCATACAATGTCAGTAATCTAATCTCTTCACTCCATCAATCAATCCTTGATTGGCTAGATGGAAGCCACCCATGCACTGAGTAAAAGGCATATGACGTACTGCCCAAAGGACTCTGCATAAGGAAAATGTCTGTCCGGTCTGATGACACCAAAATTTAACAATTTGGCATCAACGCCAAGAGCTACATCTTGCAAAAATAAGGTACCTCTCATAACCAGGCTAATCTCATCATAACACTAAAGTATGGTGGTGGGATTGTCTTGCTGTGGGGATGCTCCTCAGCAACTAGAACTGGGAGACTGGTCAGGATTGAGGGAATAATTAATCAAGTGAAATACAGGGAGGTCCTGAAGAAAACCTGATCTAGAGCAGATAGGATTTCAGACGGGGTTGAAGATTCATCATTCAGCACCACAACCACCTGAAGCACCAAGTCGAGACAACGCTGAAGTGGTTTCAGGACCAGTCTCTGAATGTCCTTGAGTAGCCCAGCCAAAACCAGGACTTGAACCCCATTGAATATCTGGGGAGACCTGAAGTTCACAGGTGACCAGTGCTTCTGATCCAGTCCGACAGAAGTGAGAACAAATTCAAGGGAGAAACTGCCCAAATTCAAGTGTGCAAAGCTGGGTAGAGGCATACACAAGACATGTATACGTATTTTAATGTGATGCATAGACATCATTCTAAATGGAATTTTGAAGTAATCAGAGTTGTTTTGGATCGTTTTCTAACTTGTTTTAGACAAATTTACATAATGCAGTGTACTCAATGGCCATTGAAATCCAACTGCATATGTATTGAAACAACCCAGTGGAGCTAAAATAAAGGGTTGTATTTGGTTTCTCCATCAGAGGGATTTAAACTGTGGACTGAGCTTATGCCACACTTCACCAAGTTAACGCATGTCTGTATGCTGGAGTTATTTATCATCAAACTATTGTGTTATTAACATTCTTATACCTTGTGTTATTAACACCCTTATAACTTATTCTATGACAGGCTTGCTCTGAGCACGAAGTTGACCTTTCTATGGTGTTTTGCTATCAGAATGTCTGACCACACTAAGACTTTCTGGATTTTCTTAAGCTGGTCATGGCCTTTGGTCCCTTGCCTTACCGTAATATATGAGGCCAATTCTTCAGCAAGTTCAATCTGAGCAGGAAAAACAATTTCCAATAAATTTTTGAACACATTTATTTTGTACGTTTGCATCCATTTCTTGGTTCTTAGTGGTAATGTGAATTTTCAGAAGATAACATAAGTTTTGTAAGAAATTTGGTTTCATAAATTTCATATACTTTCGCACAATGTCACATTCATAATGGAAAATGTCACAACCTCTATGTAAATATGAAAATGTTAATATTTTTATAATTGTTGTTTTTGTATGCAGGCAAGGTTTCCTTTGTTTGGTACCTAATGAATGCAAACCTTGGTCATCTGGGTTGTTCATTTATGAGTAGTGGTTATCCAGAGTCTTCCTGTTTTGCTATGTTTTGGCATCCCTATTTCCCATTTAGATGGGACTTTGATTTGGCAGCTGAGGAATTGGAAATATGCACATTCACCACCAGCCAGTGTGTATTGACATATCAAGAGCCTTTAGCACCAATGATAAATACCCTACTGACTATCTACAGCAGGATTGCCAGCTTTGTCTGCGTTTTTCTGATAGGTAAATGGCTCTTTGTAGTCAAGTAACCACTTATCTAGGATGAATGTGATTATGACAAGCCTTTTGTGTATAATGACACTGTAGCAATAGATTGGGTAACAATCCGATTATTGTGCCTGTCTGATATCAACCTGGTCTCACTGGAATACGTAAACTATTATACGTAAATCTGTAGGACCCGATTTCGTATGATATGTTACGCTATGTTAAGTTACATTACAATGCGCTACCAAAACATATAATACATTACGAATTGGCTAAAATGTAACATATGTTATAAACACTATTAAAACGTATCATACGAATGCTAGACAAACATATCATGTGTTACGAACACTACGAAAATGTGAGATATGTTACGAACGCTACTAAAACCTATCATATATTATGAATTTACATGTCATCTAAGCTGAACCAGCGACTTTCAGCTCTACCCACTACTCCATACAGGGGCAATGGATTTCAGTGGACAAGTAATGGCCTTACCAAGGTCGCTACAATAAGTAATAAATGTTTTTTAACGTTACAGTTAATGTTAGGTATCACAGCACTGGGGTGAAGGTTAGAGTTAACGTTTGGGTTGTGATTAGAAAAAAAATCACTTGTAAGATATTGTAGCGATCTTGGTAACAACACTACTTGCCGCCCCTAACCACATGTCCCTATTTGGAGCAGTGGTTAGTGCACTGGCCTGCGGAGCTGAAGGATGTGGCAACACAACCTGCCAATTTTTTTTTTCTGGATTATTACTCTAACGTTACTTCACCTAACATAATATATCTTTGGCTGTCAAGCATTTTCGTAAAATAGTTTACATATTCCAATGAGACCAGGTTGGTCTGATATAGGACACTGTATAGGCTACTGTTGTGCAGTGGCTAATGCCGTGAACACAGAGTGCGGGAAAAACCTGGTGGTCAGGCAGAAGTCATTCAGTTTAATAATGGCATTTTGCCCAGTTGCTTGTCAGGGCTGCGTTGCGTTTTGTCATTTATTAAATTACAAAAACAGGAAGTTATCTAACCACAGAAGAACATATCAAACTTAGCTTTTCAGCAATAAGTGATGGAATATAGCAAAAGCTAGTGAGCGTCCGTTGAGCAAAATATGAACATTGCTCCAAAAGCATTGCAAATGCATGTTATATTATCACAATTTTATTTATCCTTGGCAAGTTCAGTCACGTGGACACAGTGTTGCAGCTAGCATGTAGTATTTTGTGAGGAGCTTCGCCAGTAGCCTACATTTGTCTTGACCAGGCCACTTGACACCCTGCTTCAGCGAATAACACGGGGATGGCTAGAGCCAATCTGACTTGCTGAATGTGTTTGGTTAGTTTGCCATATCCCAACATTCTATAGGGTGTAAACTACTTGCCAGTAAATGATGCTTTACTAATGTAAGGGGGTTATTACATTATTTCAAATGGATATCTATTCAACAACTTGACGAGGCATCATTCAAACCAATATGAAAGTTTACTGTTGATCGACGGTATTTCTGTTTCATGAAGCTTTGCCCATAGGGGCTTTGCTCGTATTCATTTGCCCTCTGCCAACCGCAGGCGCTTCTGCGGGTCCTCAAGCGTGTCCGTCTGTTACGCACGGTTCCGGTGCTCTCTGTCATGTCTCTTCTAGGCTTGGTGTCTTCGTCGGAGCTCCACTTCAACTGACTGGAGTTGGACATAATCAGGCATGTGCTGCTGCACTTCGTGCCAACCTTGCGGGGTCGGGACGTGTTGGTGTGGTCGGACAATCGCACGGTGATTGCGTACGTCAACAGACAGGGCGGAGTCAGGTCTCTGTCTCTCCATCTGTTGGCGGAAAGGATTTGGGAATGGGCTCAGGTGCACATGAGGTCGCTGTGGCCTCTCCACATTCCTGGGAAGCTCAATGTGGGTGCGGACTTGTTGTTTCGGGGAGGTCCCCGGGACGAAGAGTGGCGTCTTCATCCTGACATTGTTTTGGGAGAGCCGATGGTGGATCTGTTTGCATCCTGGGAGGATGTGCGCTGCCCTCCGGTTTTCTCGGCACACACGGGACAGGCCCCCGTTGGGCGTGGTCGGATTGGTGCACCGGCCGTGGCCGAGAGTGCTGTTATTCGCGTTCCCCCCTCTCCATTGCGTTTTTCCTCTCATGTCTCAGGTACAGGTGGAGGGGCTGCCACTCATTCTGTTAGCCCCATTTTTGCCCGGGAGCCCTGTGGTTTGTTGAGGCGGCGCAGATGGCGGTGGGGACGCCATGGCAGATTCTTTGCAGACACGGGGTGTTGACGCAGGCGAACGGCTCGTTCAGGGCGTTCCCTGTGTTAGGCCAACCATTACGGGTCTGGCTCCAGAGAGGGCGGGGTTACGACGGCAGGGATTGAGCGAGGGCGTCGTCATTACCAATCAGGGTGCGAAGGTGGTCTCCGCGTCTGCTAGCTACGTGGGCCGGTGGGGACTCTACGCATTGGTGAGAGGGAGCGGGGGTTGACCCCTTTTGCTGTGACGTCGGCAGTGTCCTGTCGTTTCTGCAATCCCTATTTGATAAGCAGAGGTCGCCCAACACACTCAAGGTGTATGCGTGTGCAATCTCGGCACGTCATGTGGGTTTAAATGGAGTGTCTGTCTTTAGTCATCCTTTGGTGAAATGTCTTTTGGCTGGGTGCCAACATCTCCAGCCGGTGGCTCGGCGGACATTGCCACAGTGGGATTTGGTTTTTGTTCTGGAAGCTTTGAATGATGCGCCTTTTGAGGCCAAAGGTCTCGTTGAAGATGCTGTCTCTGAAAACGGCAATGTTGTTGGCTCTGACGTCCGCTAAGCGGGATCAGTGATATGTGTGCGCTGTCGGCGCAGCCTGGCTGTTTTTTTGGCAACGCTGATGGCAGCAGAGCTGTGGTGCTCCCCAACCCTGCTTTCCTGCTTAAGGTCATCGAACCGTCGTTTTCTTCCATGAAGAGGGTGTTGTGGGCGTTCTCTGCTCCTCCTTATGCGGGCGTGAGGGAGGAGAGATTGCATCATGTGGCTTTGGCACAGTATGTGCAACACACAGCCATGGTGCGGGCTGTGCCCCAGCTCTTCATGTGTCACGGGGTTCCCAAGGTGGGCCAACCATTGTCGAAGCAACATCTGTCTCACTGGTTGTGTGAGGCGATTGATCTGGCATATGTGGCACGGGTCGTCCCTGCGCCTAAGGGTTTCTGGTCGCACTCCACGCGGGGAGTGGCGGCCTCGGCCACTCTCTTTAGGGGCGTGGTGTTGGTGGACATCTGTGCGGCTGGGTCTTGGGGGATGCTGTCGCCATTTTTACATGCGAGACATGGCTGCATGTACTCTGGCTCACTCTGTGCTCAGTGTGGCTGAGGATGGAGTTTCAGCGCTGTCTGTTGAACATTGTGAACAGTGCCTTGGAGCATAGTTCTTTGCAGTTCTCTGGATTGCCTGTGTGGCTTTTTGGTTGGGTTTTCTCCTTTCACGTGGCAAACAGGTTGAGGCTGTGCGGCTGTTTTCTTGCTTGGGCATCTTCCCTGTGTGGTGTGATTCTGGGTGGCATCTCGGTGTGCTTTCCTGTTTTGACGTGTGAGGGCGCTGGGAACCCGCTTGTGGACCATGCCGTATGTTCCTTTAGGCTTGTGTTCTGCTGTGCTACTTGTGTGAGGTGATGGCCGTGTGGTTAGAGCGCATGCCTGGTGTGCGCTGGGTCTTAGGTTCGGGACTCAGCGTGTTTTGGACTTGCCCCGAGCGATCCGATTCAGTTTTTACTGATTGAGGAGGTGTGGGGTGGGTTGGTGCCGTGTGTGTATTCGTTTTGTGTCTGAAGTTTCAGTACGCGTACGTTTGTGCAGGCGGCTAAGCTGGATGGAAGTGGATCTGTGTCGCAGACTGTGTTCCTTGCTTGATCTGTCCTGTTGGGCACCTGTCTCTATGTTGGGGATGGTGGTGACCGGCAAGGAGGACATCATGGGCTCGCTCGCTTTGCCCTAAACCAATGGGAGCGAAGCCCCGATGGGCAAAGCTTCACGAAATAGAATGATCGTTACTTTCGTAACGGCGTACAAAGTGCCAAATTTATCGACGTATGGTTTCTTTCAAAGTATCTTACTGCAAGTACCGTAACTTCAGAACGATAGTTACTTTCGTAACTCCAGTTCTATGTGGAGCGTCGCCCGTGGGGTTCATGCCCTGACCAGTCTCTGAAAGCTTTTCTCGTGAAGATAGTTTATTTGGGAGGCTGAACGGGGTGTGGACCTTTCTGATAGAGCTGACAGGCCAGGTGGCAGCAAAATGCGGAATTTGCATATTTAAATTTTCAGCGCCTGCCGATTGGCAGAGCGGTAAACCAATAGGAGCGAAGCTCCACTCATAGAACTGGAGTGATCATTCCATTGTTACAGATGATTTACCCATTCTGAGACATTCATTTTTTGTGTAGCCTAAATATAATATTTACACCTCCGGAATTGCCCCTATGCCTTTTGCATGTTTAGAAATTTCAAGTGAATAGACCCCAAGTGTTGGAATCATCTTAGATCTATGGACCTGTTTATATCTGAAGTTAAATCAGGATATGGCATATTACAGAGGAGAGAAGAATAAGCCGTTTCCGTGTGTGCTAGTTGCTTGTGGAAACAAGATAACACCACAGACTTGCCAAGTGACTGATAAGCTATTTGTATATATTGGTCAGTTGTAGGTCATAGAACTGTGTTGGATATAATGTCTCACTCACAGTGCCTTTGTACTAGTAATTTAGCTCACCGTTTTGCAGGAAACTGATGTAATTCTTTTTTGAAGGGGTGCCTCCACAGTCTCCTGTTTTCAGCTCTTGTTTTGAATGTAATTCAGATCTGGACTCTTTGCTGACAACTTCAGAACAGTCCAGCATTTCTTTTTGGACCATTCCAGGGTGGTTTTGAAATGTGTCTTTGGGGTTGTTGTCCTTTTGGAAGAGTCTAATGTAAAACCTTTGATAAAATCTGAAAACAGCAGTTGTACGGAAATGTTAAAGAATAAGAACCAGTTGCTTTTGAATAGTGGAGCAAATTGCCTGTGGAACGGATCAATAAGCTCACTGATTGTCTACAGTTAACTTGGCCAAAGGCTGTGCATGTAATGCACTACTTCAGCTCCCACGTGTTACCACTTTGTTAATGTAGTTTGTCATTTTTTCAATGAAAATGTCAAACGTGCATTTAGATATATTAACTTGTTTCTGCTGGGTATGTCGCTAAGTGGTCACTAAAAACTCCCCAGTCCATGGTGATGACAGGCATATCCAAAACATCAGACAGACATTGCCATGATTGAAAATATGAGTGGTACTCGGCAATGTGTTCCGCAAGATTCACCTCAAACATAATACCTTGCATTTAGGAAAAACAGTAAAAGTAAAATTTCTTTGCCACAATTCTTTGCCACAACATTACTTAATTGCCTTTTTGCAAATAGGATGCATGTTTTTATGTTTCATTTGAACTGCATGTTTTTATGTTTCATCCTTTTTACACTGTCATTTAGGTTAGTATTGTTGAGTAATGTTGTTTCTCATTTTCAGCCATTAAACTCCGTGGTAATTGAGGGTATTTATACACTATCATAAGCTTAATTAATATTTTTTCCATGCTCAATGGGATATTTAGCGACAGTGTTTTATTCTGGTTTTCCCATTTTACCAGTCCGGTCGGTTCTATTCTTTGCCGGTGTTGTGCGGAAAACATGCAAGGCTACTTGACTCAGGGACCTAGCAGATAATGCTATGTGTGAAGTATGGCGGGACAGTCATTTTAAAAAATATGTTACAAGGTTAGGTTTGCCAGTTAGGCCCTTTAGCTACTTTGCCGGAGTGAGATTGTGGGTAACATGTATGTCTCTACATTCATAAAATTTGGTCTCCAAGGTTTGTGCTGTTGCTATGTAGCATTAGCGCATTGACTGAAACTTTTTGACCAGCGAGCATGCTTTTATATACTAACAGTCGTTGTGAACGTGTGGTAATGCTAGTTAACATTGGCTTGCGAAACTACTTATTCTGTGTACATGATGTTTTGTACTACACGTCTGAACTGTGACTGAACTATGTTGTTAATAAAAATGTCAGTGTAGCCTAGCTCTGACTCACTACACGGATTCTCGTGGCTGACAAGTGAAGTTAGTGATGCTATGCAAGACTACTGGTGGTTGTAGTTGACACATGCTGAGCTGAAGTTGTCCACAATCCACTAGGATCACTGTCTTTGCCATAGCTACATTTGAGAATGACACAATGAGAGAGTAGTGGCAAAACTGTCTTCAGTCAGGTGTTATAATGACGTTCATTACATTCTAGTCAATACATCAACTGAGCTAGTGAAGGGGACATGCTGTCTTTTGGACTAATAGAAATGAGTCAGTGAGTCCATGGACAATTACAGGGTAAATTTAACAGCTGTAACGACTGCCAAAGGTTCTTCCAACCAGTATTACCTGTGTACATATGCAATCATGATATTCTATTAACATTCACTCCACAAGGCAGCAAAATGTAAAGACCAAGAAGCAAGAGGTGTGTATAATTTTGGGCATAGTAGAAAGGCTAAACATGAATAACCGAGACACATTCTCTGCCATATACTAACAGAATTAATTTGACAGAAATAAAAACATTGAAATAACATCCTGCTGCTGGTTCAAGGATGGTATGTGGTGTGGTGTTCCCTGTATAAAGATGGTTTCGTTGTATTTGTAAAACTGTCAAACAAACAATTGCTGTGGCATGCTGTAGCCCAGAGTTGCCAAGCAAATTTTGACACTGACTATAAAGCCAGACAGGCATGTTTGGAATCAAGGTGGTTGGACATCCATCTCATGTAGGCTTGGGCTTATCAGCTACAGACAGAAGCTATGAGCTTTTCCTATGGCCGCACCAGCCAGTGACCCACCACATCCTTTACATAATCTCCTGTTACCTTTTCAACTCGACCATAGTCTGAATTCACTGACTACATCAGTGTTATCAATTGCCTAGCAGGTCATATTGCTGGGATGGAGTTAAACTGGGTAAGCCGGTAAACCAAGGTAATAACAACTTCTTAAAGAAATGACTTAGGGAAGATATTAGTGCTTATATGTGCATGGTAATGAAACCTGGCAATGCTTTGAAGTCAGTGATGTCCGATGAGAGTTAGAATATCACATGAAATGCTTCCTCTGTTGTGCTGCTTATATGCTATAGTATGTTGGTCTGTTTAGACATCATCAGAAACCCAGTCCTCCTCTGAGAGATATTTCAGGAATTTGGCAATGAGTCACTTTAATCTACTTCCTCATTGTCAGAATAACATATGGCTATCTATTTTTTTTTTTTGCAGTTGCTGACAACTGTGTGCGCATGACCATAAGGCTCAAGTGTGTCGTTAACATGTCTCAGTTCATCACTGGGGCAAAGTTCCCACCCATCAAGGACATCATTTGGTAGCATTGCTGGACCAAGGCCCAAAGCATTATTAAGGACCCCACACTCACCCGGTCACGTGCTGTTACCCTGTGACCGATTCCATAGCAACAGGCCCAGAAACAGCTTCTATTTGCAATCCATCAGACTGCTCAAAACCAGAACTAGACTATGCACACAGACATACATTTGGTTTTGCCACGCCCACATGTTAAGAGTTGTGAAATACATGTTATTTCATAACTTCTGCTTTTAAACTGTTTTTACTTTTCATTAATTCTCAGACTTTGTTTTTAGAACTACTGCACCATTTAAACACCCACAATATCCCACCTGATACACAAATAAATACTGCATAAATAATGTGCTCTCCTCTTTACTTTCGTCTCATTTTCTTTTAACCTAATATTTATTACGGTGTATAGTATAGTTCTTTATGTTTTATAAATTTTTTTGTTTACTTTGTTAATTCTGTGGTTGTTTCACCGTTGTCAGGTATGGACAGTTAAGCATTTTGATGCGTTTCCTGGAGGTATATGTGACTATAATGTGTCTAGCACATTCACGCTTCCTTTAGACTTAAAGGCATTGTGCTAACACTAGATCTGGATGCAGATAATAGCAAAATACAGAACATGCCTACAATGTACCTCTAGCACATAGCCCTTTCTCTGGTTAAATCTGGTAGACCTTTCTCAATATTTGGGACGTTGGGTGGTGTCTTGGTTCTTATGTCCTATATATCTCTCTCACAGGAACAGTTGAAACAATCTGTGTGTGATGTAATCAGATTTTTGTTTTCTCCCCAGGCTTGTCGATGACAGGTGTGTGGTTCAGCCTGATGCAGGAGACCTGGCCAATCCACCCAAAAAGTTCAGAGGTGAGTAGGATAAGGCAATGACCAGCTACTCAGTCAAAGAGTACAGAGTCCTAGTAGTTGTTTTATTAATGAGCTACTTCTCTGAAATCTGTAATGGGCATTCTTCAGCATGTCGAGGTTACTTGAGTCCATACTGCAGTATTTGTCCCTTTACACACACACACGCACACAAGCACGCACACACACAGACGTGCATATACAGCTCCAGAAAAAATTAAGAGACCACTGCACCTTTTTCTTTCCTTTCCAAAAAAGTTGAAAAGGAAAGTTTTGAGTGAGGAGCAGAAGCGTTCAATTTGCAGTGGTCTCTTAATTTTAACCCTTCTGTTCCTCACTCAAAATAAGAAAAAGGTGCAGTGGTCTCTTAATTTTTTTCCGTGTGTGTGTGTGTGTCTGTGTGTGTGTATTCCTAAAATACTTTATTTGAGCCTACAAATAATGTATAACACAAAGGTGACCTCTTTCTCCACACCGCAAGGCTGGCCATGCTTGCAAACACACAGTGCCTTTCCCAGTGTCCTTAGAACTGAACCAGTTCAGAGAATTAGTACTGTGAATTGTCACTGATAACCAATGGTGTTCAGGTGTAATATGAGGGTCTGCTACTCAGTCCTCAGTCCTGCTCCATGTAACAGTAAAATGAGAAGGCCACATCCAGGATGAGCACCTCCGTGTGGCCTCACCCCTCAACAACAACTGCAGCTGGCGTGTTAAGACAGAAAAAACAGAAACAACATTAAACCAACTTCCCCTTGCACCACATTGTTTGTGGATGTGTGCTGCTGGAGGGACTACCTGTGTGTCTATCAGATCAATACGTTTGAACTGTACAGGTCTATGTAAGAACTGCAACTGTTCCCAACATGGGTGTTGTCTCCAACACGTGGTGGGGCTAATTGAAGTGTCTGTACCAAATGTGTCCGATTCATAATAAGAAATTTAGTTCATGAACAATGGCAATTATAACAGGTTTGCTTAAGTTGTGTTAGTAAAGAAGCACGTTTTGGCATCGGGCTACATCAGTCTCATTTGTTCAGGGTCGAGCATGTGAGCGGATCACAGGTTGAGGTTTACGTTTTAACTGACTATACAGACTCCCATTGAGTAAACGGCCATTTGCCTTGAACATGCTGTTCGCTATGTGGCTGTTAATATCATGCTTTGAAATGAGTGTTTGTTGGATGTATGTGTTCCCATCGTTCTCACTGTCCCTTCCTGTTTCTGTATGTTTTCAATATATTTCTTCGTCTGTCTTTTTCTTTCTTCCTCTCTCTCTCATCTCATTCGGTCTTTCTCACTGTAGACTGCCTGTTCAAGGTCTGTCCAATGAACCGCTACTCTGCTCAGAAGCAGTTCTGGAAAGCCAAACAAGGCAAACAAGGAAACAGCAACACCCAGGAAGACCTCTTCAAGAAGTTACAGGTATGTATGTTCACAGCCCTGGCCCCTGCCCCTGCAGCCTGTCGAGGATTTTGATCCATCCTAGTACTAAAATAAAATACAAATTGCAATCGATCAGAAATATTTTATCATGCCCTTTTACATTAACAGTTGTCACAAAGTGCTTTTTTGGATATATGGCCTAACACCCCAAAGAGGAAGTATTGCAAAGATGTAAGCCAAAAATATTGACAGTGAATATAGATGCTGCAAAAGTCTGTTCCTTTTAAGTAAATGCCACTTGGCTGTTTTGTAAGCTTGCAGGTTAATTTGTCAAAATACATTTATTTAGTGTTATATTAGAAAAGAAGTCTGCACAGCCAGAGGTTGCAATTGAAACAGATCTGTTTTAATTGCCAAATCAGTTTTTTTCTGTTGCTTTGTTTCCATATCTAGTCCACCTACGCTCCTCATCTACTTTTTTTTTTTTTTCCAGTCATAAGCGTGTATGCCTTTGCAAAATAATGTTTTTTTCAATTAGTGTTACTGAGCTGGTCTGTACAGTAGTCACTTCAGTCACTCTGCAGTCTTTTCAAGTGGTACACAGCCAGAGCAGTGCAACGATGTCTACTCTTACTTTATTCTATTTTCTTTTTGCATCAGAGGCAGAGTCCTAACCTACCCTGGGCCACAACAAGGCACCTTTTACACCCATTTAAAGTAGGCTTTTGTTAACATGACCGTCCTGCCTATTCTCAACTATGGTGATGTGGTCTACAGGCTTGCTGCTTAAAAGCTTCTCAATAAATTGTACATAATTGGCCTGGTCACTATCCTCTGTCACCAGTGTACCCTTCAACGCTCGTTGCTATAACCTCAACGCTGGTTCAGTTCACTGCCATCAATGACTGGAAACAACTGCATAACCCTTTGTCTTTACACTTACATCACACCTCACATCCTTTGAAAGTAAAATAAACAGACTGCTATCCAATCAATTAACTTGCTGAATTCGTCAAACCTACAACCAACTCAAAAAGTATTAGAACTCTCAGTCTCTAGGAACTGTGTTGATGCCATTCACCTGTTCCTGTCTCCCTGGGTTATAAATATGAGGTTGCATGCATTTGAATTACCGTGGTTAAAACTGAAGAGCTGTCAGGTGAAAGGAGATGTGGTTGTTTAGCAACACATACCACAATGCACAGTCTGGCCAATAATCAAAATATGTCAGTCTGGACCAGTTGCAAATTTATCAAGAAGAGAATGTACTGTGTGTGCATATTGCCCAAAAAAACGGTTAGGAGAATGGTTGAGAGAGGCAAAGACACAATCATGTGGCACAGTTTCGATACTGAACAACCTAGTGGAAACTTGGAATTATTTAGTCAGAAAATCAACTGTTAGCTGCCACCCCCGTGTCAACATGCTCATTGGAAGGGTTATACAAAAGAAACCCTTACTGAGCTCAACCCAGAAATTGTAGCACCTGAAGTTTGCCAAGCAATATTGTAACTACAACAGTGGTCGTGTTGTGATCTGATAATACAATAATGGAACTTTTCACTGCTGAAACCCACAGTAAAATATAATGGTGAATCATTGATGCTTTGGGGCTGTTTTGCTTGGTTCTGGGGCTCTTGTTAAGAACGATGGAATAATAAATTCTACTATGTACCAGGATATTTTAGCCTAACACCTATGATGCATGGAGGAGTGGTCTAAGATCCCTCCAAAAGTGAGAGCCTCTTCTGCCAACAGGAAGAGGCTCACAGTGCTGTTATCTACTCCAGGGGAGTTTTTCACGGTGCACAGCTTCAAAGGGTGCCAATAATTTTGAAGACTGTTTTTCAGAAACATATTGTAAAAATATAATAACTTGATTCTGTGTATTGGCAAGGTTGTCTTTTTACATTAGAGAGAGTTGGTTCTCAACTGACCTTGAATTGTTCAACCTATGGTAAATCATGTCTGGTATTGTTACAATCTGCCACAGTACTGTAGCAATAATGCCAGTTATATAGGGGATAGCAGGCCTAGTTGCACAAACAATGTACTGACTAACATGTGACTGAAAGTAAACCAAAATTTTCCAGGAATTTTTGTGGATGAATTAAACAAGGCATGTTTGTCCTAAAGACAGACTAAAGTTACTTTAAATATCTGTTAGTATTCAGATCATTCATAAGGCAATTATAAAAGTATTCTTCTAAAAATATAAAAGTATTTTTAGAAGAATCAATTGGTCAAAAAAAGGATTTAACACCCAATTGTTTCATGGCGTGTTTCACCCTATCTCCCTTAGAGATAGGGTGAGAAGCTCAGTAATCCGTGAGGAACTCGGAGTAGAGCCGCTGCTCCTTTGCATCGAAAGGGGCCAGTTGAGGTGGTTCGGGCATCTGGTAAGGATGCCCCTAGGACGTCTCCCTAGGGAGGTGTTCCAGGCACGTCCAGCTGGGAGGAGACCTCGGGGTAGGCCCAGGACTAGGTGGAGAGATTATATTTCGACACTGGCCTGGGAACACCTCGGGATCCCCCAGTCAGAGCTGGCAAATGTGGCTCGGGAAAGGGAAGTTTGGGGTCCCCTGCTGGAGCTGCTGCCCCCGCGACCCGATACCAGATAAGCGGATGAAGATGATGATGATGTTTCATGTTGAAACATATATAAAAACAGTTATTTAGCTGTTACCCCATAAAGTCATTTGAAGCAAATAGAAATGCAGAATTGCTAATCTTGATCATGTTTTATTTTATTTCCCAGCATGCAGCAGAACTAGAACAGAAACAGAACGAGACAGAGAATAAGAAGCTTCTGGGTGAGGTGGTTGAGTACAGTAATGTCATCCAGGTAACAACCAGTTACACACTCCTCCCCTTTCTTATCACAATATAGAACTGTTTGCTTTGTGCCCTGAACCATTCTGGCTGTTGGTCACAGTGCTGCCTTTCTGTGTGATTTGGCCTGTTGGGCAAATTTGACAGCCTAAGTGATGAATGGCACATAGTAAATTTAGCTTGAATAATTTACTTTTATAGTTTTTCATTTTACTGTGTGATTTCTCAAGGCTGACCTCTAACTGTGGTTTTGAACAGTCAATCATGTTTTTCATCTTAATTAAAAAAAATTACAGGTTTCAAATGGTTACTGTTTGCTAGCACTTAAGAAATATGATTGGTTAGATTGGGATTAGAACCAGGGAAATTGTATGATGTGTTCTAGTAAATTTCATTTTTTCCCCCTCAGCTTCTGCATATAAAGAGCAATAAGTACCTGACAGTGAACAAGCGTCTTCCGGCGCTGCTGGAGAAGAACGCCATGCGTGTCTCTCTGGACCCAGCTGGCAATGAAGGCTCCTGGTTCCACATCCAGCCCTTCTGGAAGCTCCGCAGTGAGGGTGATAGTGTAGGTACCCACGTTTGTACTGATCAAGTCCCAATTTCTATGTGTATTATCCTATACATTATGATCCGATGATTTGGTCCATAATTCCTTGTTTTAAATCAATGTCAACGTCATGCTTTCACCCAGCTTTAATAACTCAACTGGTTTTCTTCTTTCTTTTTTGCTTTAGCATCCTTTGAAGGAAGGTATTCATCTTGTTTGAAGTGCATGGTGTGTGTGTGTTAGGCCATAAGACTTGCTCTGAAAGCATGGTAGCACCAGCTTTGCATGTAGTCATTTAGCGTTGGAAAATGTCTATACATGTTTGCCTTCCACTACTCTTCTGCATTTTCTATTGTGTCCCTTAACTGTTATTGTCTAACATGATCGAAAAGTTGTAGTTTAGAGCATTGCTCTAACAGGTATGTATTCTGTTGGAGTGGCTTTCATTTAAGTGAAAGACATTTCCATGTAAAATGATCCCCATGACCACTGATGTGAAGTTTATAGGAACACATGAAAGCAATTGTCTCCCTTTTCAGTTTTTTTTTACTGATGAGGTTGGACTTTAAATGAGTAAAATGTGTCATTATATTGCCAGACCAGGAACAGATTGACAAAACAAATTTGTAACAGAATGACTGCGACTGAATTTGCTTTAGTAATGTGAATTCAAAGTAGTTATTAACCTCCCTTCTGCTGGAGTACAGTTATGCTCCATTCAATGTTTTCTTTTTCTATCTGTTGCATCCTGGTCAAAGAAAGTGTAAAAACAGTCTGGACAGGCCTCCCACACATCCTATCTGTCTTTGCGGTTAATGTCACTTCTCCCGACTAACGGCTTCCCACGAGTCCGCTCACCATTTACTATAACCAGCCATGTCACTCACCGAGCACAGACTGGTAAGAGGTCCATGGATGTTGAAAGCAGTTGATATCTGGTTTTAAATCAGAACCAATGATATAAGTCTGCATCACGAATTCAGATGGCACAGTGCAGTTCTGACATACAATTTGAAACAGCAGAAATTACTAATTAAAACTAAAAAATCCTAGTAAAAACCAAGCCAAACAGCCATGGGTGAAGTAACCAAATGAAGTTCCTGCCCTTCTGTTGTTGTTCCTAGTGTTTGGACTCCATCCACTGTACTCAAGCTACAGTAAATATTGGACTCCAGGTTCAGGCTTTCCCAATCATGAGATCCAGAATACATGGCACATTCCCACAAACTCACATTGATACACAAATAATAACATTATTATAACGTAATTATGGTACCAAACCATTACAATACACAAACTCATAATTGTAATTTTTTTTAAAATGTTCATAGTACTTTAATACATGAAATACATGAAACCATTCATTTCAGTTAGAATGTAGTCAGTACCATTTCTAATAAACAGAAAACAGATTACTTTGTCTGGACAACTAAAGAAACATAAGACGTTTTTCTGTGTTTATCCCTTTTAGTAATGCATTTCTTCAGAGACACATGGTGTCATTCTGTTACTATCATTCTGATACCAGGTTTAAATTCACTTCACTGTAGTTCACTGTAGAACTAAGACTAAAAGATGGTCAAATCATGCCATTCTTTCTGAAGATTCTTATTGTGTTAATAACTATGTTATTTGAATGTCGATATTTGAGTCTGTATTTCGTACAGCATAGTACTCAGCATTAAACGATCGCACTACCACACACATTACTGTATGAATGCATGTCAATGCACTATACACCCACACAGACTATATCTTAATTTCACAATTGCTTGTGCTCATCTGCTATTGAACACGGTCTAAACCCAGACACCCTGGTTTGCTGTTGAAGTGAGTCCTCTGTTCCGTTGTCCTGTGGTAGGCCCGGTGGACCTCTGCCCTATGTGGGTCTCCTCTACCTCCATCCCTGTGTCAACTAGTGTCTGACCTGTGTGAATGGTCCCCAGGTGGTGGTAGGAGACAAGGTGGTCCTGATGCCTGTGAATGCAGGGCAGCCTCTCCATGCCAGCAACATCGAGCTGCTCGACAACCCTGGCTGCAAGGAGGTAAGATCCATCAAAGCATTTGTAAAAGCCTACAATGTAGAGCTTAGTTGTGTGGCAAGCGCTTGTAGAAGGATAATGGCCATGTTTTGTCTGCCCCAGGTTTCTCCGTCGACAAAAAATCCAGTATCGTCAGGTTAAGAGACACAAGTCCATTCCTGGAAAATCTAGACATGTTTTTTTTGTTTTCTGACATCCTCCTCAACTTTTACTTTATCCTAACTCCTAACCCAAATCGCTAGCTTAACATATCATAACATGCACTTGGTCTCCTGCCTGGTTGCAGTAATGGAGAGTCTTGTCCAGCAGTGGTTCTTCAGACACCTGTTCTCAGTGGCCACTATGTCACAGCTCCTACTGTGTCTGACTGCTGCTGCTATCCATAAAGAAAGGATCTTTCTGAGGCAGCTAGGTTGTGGCCTAGCATCTGACTGTATATTTGAACTCCTCCGCTTCTCACTGTGGTGATTCTGAAGGTGAACGCTGTGAACTGCAATACCAGCTGGAAGGTGACTCTGTTCATGAAGTTCAGTGACTACAGAGAGGATGTCCTTAAAGGAGTGAGTGTTCCCTGTTTATCTTGGACCTTCTATAAGCCACATTGTCTGTTAATACAGAAGGTTGGATGCAGGATCTGTTGGAGAAGAAATTAAAGACTGTGTGGTTGCACATCAACAATAACGAAAGGATTTACAAATAGTTCATATGGCATAATCATTTCAATGTAATAATCTATGTTGACTTCATAATATCTCAAGTGTTTCTTTCAGTATCTACAGTCAAACCATGTTGTTGTCTTTGTCTCTCCGAAACAGGGGGACGTAGTGCGTCTGTTCCACGCCGAGCAGGAGAAGTTCCTGACTTGTGATGAGTACAGGAAACAGCAGCACATCTTCCTCAGGACAACCCTGCGACAGTCTGCCACCTCTGCCACCAGCTCCAAAGCCCTCTGGGAAGTCGAGGTACTGCCCTGTGTGCTGGGAACCTAATGGAATGCGTTCTCCTAAAGTGTGCTCTGTTTTTGTGATTTCGAGTGAAATTCCTCTAATTTCTCACAGCCCTCCTTTTGTGCACCTTTGTGACTGGTGTAGAGAGGTCGTGTCAGAGCGGTTTGTTCTCTCCACGGCAGGTTGTGCACTACGACCCCTGCAGAGGAGGTGCTGGTCAGTGGAACAGTCTGTTTCGTTTCAAACACCTGGCCACGGGGAACTACCTGGCTGCAGAGGTAGCTGGTCTTTTCTCCCTCTTGTCTTTGTAATCAACACACACACACACACACACATACACACACACACACACACACACACACACAACTGTCTATCAGATGGTCATTTATTCAAATGTCTTGCAGTACCTGTTCAGCTGAGTTGTCTACTTTGCCTTTGCTGTTCATAAGTTTAATCTGAATAGTGGTCATTTAAGTAACTTATTAAACACCATGAATGACGACTATTGTACATTCATATAACAGGCGGCTAATGTTCCATTGCTTTCCAAAAATATAAAACATTTGCAATATAAAACATTTCAAAAGATGGTACATGTGTGACGAAAATTCGAAATATTTACTATTGCCTTGTCTGACGATGTCTTTAATGACTCCAATTGTGTGTGCGCGTGTGCATGTGTGTGTGTGTGTGTGTGTT
>JACXGI010002768.1:0-22853 GCA_016801175.1 Esox masquinongy | reverse complement strand
TCACTACTGGTTATTCCCTGCGACAGTTAGATCTGACAGGCCAGCGGAGCTCAGTGCAGCTCTCTGTCTAGGTTGCTGTCTCAGTGTCAGTCATCTTTCTGTAGTCAGTCCACAAGGCAGATCTAGGATCACATCATCCATGTCACTATCATGGTATTCACTGTGATCTGAAAGTTAACACTAATAAACTGCTCTTCTCTGAGAGGTTTCTTAAACTGTGTGTACTGTGCTTTAGTTTATAGTACTGATTGCTGTATGGCATGACTTCTGTAGATACAGAGGTTGGGATTGGACTGGCTCTCTAGCCAGTTTATGCTTATTATACATGTCTGGGATCAAGTCAGTACTATCTGTTGGTGTGCTTTGCATTAAACAGGTGCACCGCTACAATACTAATATCCCCAAAGGGGTAATCAATCAGTTAGTTAATCAGTCCACCTCATCGCCATCAACAGTGTTCTCTTAGAACAGTTTCTCTGGTTGTGGTGTAAGAACTGGGATCTGAGTAGTTGTAATGAAAGGAAAGTTCATGTTGAAGATATGAAAGACATTTTTTCTTCCTGTAGATTAATCCTGATTTCCGGAATGACAGTGTGGATCCTAAAACAGAGGTAAGTCAGGTGAGTAAAGCACTCTTCTGTTTCTCCTTCCGTTTTGAGCGACCTGGGTCAAATGTCCACTGCAATGACTACACCACATGGTATATCAGCAGATCAGTATGGCAGCAGTTTGCCAGGACTGTCTGGGTTCGGGGGGGGGTTGATGCATTCTTCACTTTTTGCTTGAGCAAGCAGCGTGATTGGAAACAGAACGGCATCAGATGAGATTACAAAGACACATACTGTATCTCCACAGTATGGGAGTGTTTAGTGCCGTGAGTGGTATGTTGGAGTAAATGGGTGAGGTGAGCTAAGGTGAGGTGGATGTGCGTGTGTGTGTGTGTGTGTGTGTGTGTGTGTGTTAGAGAGTATAGCTGACTGTGTGCATCTCTGCAGTCGTTTGTGTGTCAAACACTGGCCCTCCTGCCTGGGCTCCTGTTTTCTGACACCACAGAGAAGCTCTTTATTAAGCAATCCCATTTCCTCTCACTCACTAGCAAGAACAGACACATCTATCCACCCACACACAAACTATCTTCCCTTCTTCTCCCTCTCTTATCTCTCACTCACTCTCTCACTCACACGCTTACATGCAAGCACGCACACACACTCACAATGTACACTGCGTGTAGAACATACACACTCCAGTTCAAGACAGTTCTTCCCTGCACTTGTCGACCTTTTGCATTGGTATTCTGCCTCCGCAAGGAACATACACAGACTGAGACGCACACAGAGCAGCAGCTCAGACACTCAGCCTTACATAACGTCTGATGTGTGGGGCTGCCCTGTGAGAGAGGGGGAGTCGGGGAGGGAGGGAGGGGAGACGTGATGTCTGCTCTGCCGTTGTGCTACCGGATGGAGTGAGTCACCACGAGAGGGAGAAGAGCCGTCTCCACTTGACAGGCGGAGGACTGCTGCAGCCATTAACCACCTCAGTACTGGCCAATTACGTGTCTGCAGCATCCATGCGTTAGCCAAGGTTTTTCTCCACTGGGCTCTGGGTCTGTGGCAGATTTATTGATATTAGCGTTGAACTTTGTCATCCACCACTGTCTGTCTGTCTGCCTGCCTGCCTGCCTGTCTGCCTGCCTGCCTGCAGACGGAGACAGATACCGTGTATTCCAAGAGGAAGCGTCAGGCTGCAGAGAAGATCGCCTACACCCTGGTGTCCGTTCCCCACGGCAACGACATAGCGTCTCTGTTTGAGCTGGATGCCACCACGCTACAGAGAGCCGACTGTCTGGTGCCCAGGTTGGATGCAGGCCACTGAAACACAGCACACACCTAAAACACTCTTACAAATCATTGAAGCACTCTTGGAAAAGGGTGTAAAACGCATCCCACGAAACGGTAGACACACTCAGAAGACAGCTGAGAAACGTAAAACACGCTTGACCTCCCCACAGGAACTCGTACGTACGCCTGAGGCACCTGTGCACCAACACTTGGGTGACCAGCACCAACCTCCCCATCGACACGGAGGAGGAGCGCCCAGTCATGCTCAAGGTCCGATGCTTCCCCTGCGGTTTCCCTTCCAGTATTGTTTCTGTTTTCTCCACAGCTCACTGTGTTCTGTATGCCCTCTGCCCGCAGATTGGCACGTGTCCTACCAAAGAGGATAAGGAGGCCTTTGCCATTGTCTCGGTGCCCCTGTCCGAGGTACGTGACCTGGACTTTGCCAACGATGCCAACAAGGTGTTAGAGTCCACCGTGAGGCAGTTTCAGATGGGCGTCATCACTCAGAATGAGAGGAGGTACAGTACTGACCTGCTGACAGACAGACGCTGTCATCACATCCTGTCACAATAATCGGGGCAAATCCTTGCCTCGCTCAAAGTGTATTGGATGATGACCTACAATAGAAGGACTTTAGGATCAGTATAATTCAAGACATCTGATAGGCTGTCAGTATGTATAGGAGGTACGGTGTGCCCTCTAGTGACACATCCAAGAGGATTCAACTGTTTCCTTGGAATGCTAGATAATTGGATTTGACTGTTTCCTTGGAATACTAGATGATGTTATCAGTCTTAACTCTTTATTTAAAATCCTATTTGATCCAGTCTGTTGTTACATGTTACAGCATGTTTTCCAGTAGCTCTGCAATAATGTCCTCTTTCCCTGTGGGTTCTCTGTGTCCTAATGCCATATATTCAGCAATGTTCTTCTCCTAGGTTTGTAACCAAGCTTCTAGAGGACTTGATCTTCTTTTTGTGCGAGGTCCCCAACAACGGTCAGGACGTGCTGTCTGTGATCATCTCCAACCCCAATCGGGAGAGGCAGAAACTGATGAGGGAACAGAACATCCTAGCCCAGGTCAACTCTCTAAAACACACACAAGCACACACATAAACAGTCTTCAGTAGAGAATAGAATCTAAAGGCGTATGTCTCTAGTCTGTCTTCTAATCTCTCTCTCTTCTGTCTGTCATTGCTGTGTCATAATAACATGAATAAAATGTTGTTAATGATGTCAAAAGACTTTAGTGATCATTTTAGATTCAAGTGTGTAGGTTTATTTAGACTTTACGCACAACCCCGTTTCCAAAAAAGCTGCATAAAATGCAAATAAAAACAGAATAAAATGATGTGCAAATCATTTATCCCTATATTTAATTGAAAATACTACAAAGACAACATATCAAATGTGAATCTGAGAAATGTTATTGTTTTTGGAAAAATATATGCCCATTTTGAATTTGATGCTAGCAACACGTTTCAGAAAAGGTGGGACAGGGGCATATTTACTACTGTGTTGCATCACCTCTTCTTTTAACAACACTGTGTTTGGGAACTGAGGAGACCAATTGCTGTAGTTTTGAAAGTGAAATGTTTTCTTGGTTGATATAGGATTTCAGCTGCTCAACAGTTCTGGGTCTCCTTTGTCATATTTTTCATTTCATAATGCGCCAGATGTTTTCAGTGGGTGACGGATCTGGTCTGCAGGCAGGCCAGTTTAGCACCCAGATTCTTACTACGGAGCCACGCTGTTATAATATGTGCAGAATGTGGTTTGGCATTGTCTTGCTGAAATGCAAGGCCTTCCCTGAAAAAGACGTCATCTGAATGGCAGCATATGTTGATCCAAAACCTGTATATATTGTACAGCATTAATGGTGCCTTCACAGATATGCAAGTCACCCATGCCATGTGCACCCAATCACCCCATACAATCACAGATGCTGGCTTTTGAACTGTGCACCGATAAGAAGCCATATGGTCCCTCTCCTCTTTAGTCTGGAGGACAGTGTCCATGTTTCCCAAAAATAATTTCAAATTTTGATTTTTCAGACCGCAGGACAGTTTTCCACTTCGCCCCAATCCATCTTAAATGAGCTCGGGCCCAGAGATGGCTGCGGCGTTTCTGGATATTGTTTACATGGTTTCGCATGGTAGAGTTTTAACTTGCGTTTGTGGATGCTGCAACGTATTGTGCTCACAGATCATGGTTTTCGGAAGTGTTACTGAGCCCATGCAATGATTTCCACTACAGAATCCTGTCTGTTTTTAATGCAGAGCCGCCTGAGAGCCCGAAGATCACGGTCATCCGATATTGGTTTTCAGCCTTGTCCCTTGCACACAGCGATTTCTCAGGATTCTCTGAATCTTTAAATTATATTATATACTGTAGATGATGAGATTCCTAAACACTTTGCAATTTTTCTGTTTTACGTATTCTTAAATTGTTGCACTATTTGCCTGCAGTCTTTCACCGAGTGGTGAACCCTCCCCCATCTTTACTTCTGAAAGACTCATCCTCTCTGGAATGATCTTTTAATACCCAATCATGTTGCTGACCTGTTGCCAATTGACCCAGTTAGTTGTGTTGCTGGCATCAAATTCAAAGTGGGCATATTTTTCAAGCTCTCAGCTTCAACATTTGATATGTTGTCTTTGTACCAATTTCTGTTGAATATAGGGTTTAAATGATTTGCACATCATTGCATTCTGTTTTTATTTACATTTTACACAGCGTCCTAACTTATTTGCAAACGCGGTTGTACACGTCAAACACAAAAGCAGACTGACAACCAAGATAAATTGTGAGCTACTACTGTATTGTGTCCCTTGCAATTACATTGTGACTTAACAGAATCAGAAATCGGAGAGCTTGCTCTCCCTGACCAAAATCTTAAATAAATTCAGCCTAAGTCTGCGCTAATGTCATTGTTATGGCATTGTAAGCTGTAACAATGCCAGCGCCGGTAAATACATTGATTAAGGAGGAAAACAACAGAATGAGAAACAACTTCTGGTATCAAGAAGTTCTAATTCTGTCTCCGTATCCTTGTCTTTTTTTCCCCCTCTGCTCTTGTCTTTCTTTTAGGTCTTTGGCATCCTGAAGGCCCCGTTTGCTGACCATGGGAAAGGCCAGGGTCCCATGCTGAAGCTGGAGGACCTGGGGGACCAGCGCTATGCTCACTTCAAGTACATGCTGCAACTGTGCTACCGCGTGCTGCGTCACTCCCAGAAGGACTACCGCAAGAATCAGGCTAGTTAACTGTCGCTGTGTCCGATGTGCAACCCTGACTAGATCTTGGTCAGTCAGATGAATACCTATACTGTATGTTACTGCGGATATAAAAAGTCTACACACCCCTGTTAAAATGCAAGGTTCTTGTGATGTAAGAGAATGAGACAAAGATAAAGCATGTAAGAACTTTTTCGACCTTTAATGTGACCTATAACATGAACAATTCAATTGAAAAACAAACTGAAATCTTTGAGGGGGAAAAATAAAAAATACAAAACTCACAATAACCTGGTTGCATAAGTGTGCACACCCTTAAACTAATACTTTGTTGAAGCACCTTTTGGTTTTATTACAGCACTCAGTCATTTTGGGTAGGAGTCTATTAGCATGGCACATCTTGACGTGGCAATATTTGCCCACTCTTCTTTGCAAAGGCGCTCCAAATCTGTCAGACTGTGAGGACAACTCCTGTGCACAGCCCTCTTCAGATCACCCCACAGATGTTCAATTGGATTCAGGTCTGGGCTCTGGCTGGGCCATTCCAAAACGTTAATATTCTTCTGGTGAAGCCATGCTTTTGTGGATTTGGATGTGTGCTTTGGGTCGTTGTGCTGAAAGGTGAACTTCCTCTTCAGCTTCAGCTTTCTAACGGGCGCCTGAAGGTTTTGTGCCAAAATTGCCTGGTATTTGGAAGTGTTCATAATTCCCTCCACCCTGACTAAGGCCCCGGTTAGAGCTGAAGAAAAACAGCCCCAAAGCATGATGCTGCCACCACCATGCTTCACTGTGGGTATGGTGTTCTTTGGGTAATGTGCAGTGTTGTTTTTGCTCCAAACATACCTTTTGGAATTATGGCCAAAAGTTCAACCTTGGTTTCATCAGACCATAACACATTTTCCCACATGCTTTTGGGGGACATGATTTTTGTTTTTGCAAACTTCAGCTGGGCTTGGATGTTTTTCTTTGTAAGAAAAGGCTTCCGTCTTGCCACCCTACCCCATAGCCCATTCATATGAAGAATACGGGAGATTGTTGTCACATGTAGCACACAGCCAGTACTTGCCAGAAATTCCTGCAGTTTCTTGAATGTTGCTGTAGGCCTCTTGGAAGCCTCCCTGACCAGTTTTCTTCTCGTCTTTTCATCAATTTGGGAGGGACGTCCAGTTTTTGGTAATGTCTCTGATGTGCCATATTTTCTCCACTTGATGATGACTGTCTTCACTGTGTTCCATGGTATATCTAATGATTTGGAAATTCTTTTGTACCCTTCTCCTGGTCTGATATCTTTCAACAATGAGATCCCTCTGATGCTTTGGGAGCTCTCTGCGGACCATGGCTTTTGCTCTGAGATGCTACTAAGAAAATGTCAGGAAAATCCTACTAGAACAGCTGAACTTTATTTGTGATTAATCAGAGTCACTTTAAATGATGGCAGGTGTGTAATGACTTCTATTTAACATAGGTTTGAATGTGATTGGTTAATTCTGAACCTAGCCACATCCCCAGTTATAAGAGAGGGTGCACACTTATGCAACCAGGTTATTGTAAGGTTTTTATTTTTCATTTTTCCCCTTCAAAGATTTCAGTTTGTTTTTCAATTGAATTGTTCACATTATAGGTCACATTAAAAGTGGAAAAAGTTCTGACATGATTTATGTTTGTCTCATTCTTTTACATCACAAAAACCTGACATTTTCACAGGGGTGTGTAGACTTTTTATATCCACTGTATGTAATATCTCAGGTTTATTGGAATGATTATTTTCCATTGAAGAAAAATTCGTATCTCATGAAAAAAAATAATTTATCTCTGTCTGCCAACCAACCACAACAGTTCATTTCCAGTATGCCGTAGTAAAAATGGCGAGCAAGCATTTGTCATTGAACATGTTTTTACACGAAGCAGAGGTATTTCTGTAATCTTATCGAATGTGTCCAACTGATCTCCTCCTGTGTTCTAGGAGTACATAGCCAAGAAGTTCTCCATCATGCAGTCCCAGATTGGCTATGAGATCCTGGCGGAGGACACCATCACTGCCCTGCTTCACAACAACCGCAAGCTGCTGGAGAAACACATCACAGCTAAGGAGATTGAGACCTTTGTCAAGCTGCTGCGACGCAACCGAGAGCCCAGGTCTGCACATGAAGAGAAGGGAGTGCCATATGAGGAAAACAGCACACATTACATATATTCAGTCTTGTGAAAACCTCTAAACCAGAGACTTCAAAGAAATAGAAAAAGATTAACATATTTTCACATGAACTAACATATAATAATGAAACTTGAAGTTGTTTAGAATAATTGTTCCTGGTCTTTGTCTTGAAAATGTCAGACTAAATTGAGGTGAGTGTCTGCTGTCATATATAGGAAAACTGACAAAGATTAAGTGACATGCTTTTCACCAGACACAGCAGTAGGACAAACACACACCTGATATTTGTACATAGTGGGATTATAAATCACAATGTGCCAAACAAATTATTTTTAATCACCTGAATGCCTTCAGCATATTTTCTCCTTCCCCCGATTTTGTAAAATCCCGTCTCGTCCAAACGTCACCCAACAGATTCTGGGGAGTTGAAGATCGCTGCAAGCCTTCCACATAGACATCTGTGCCAAGCTTGTTTGCTTATTCCAACCCTGCTTGTCGAACCAGGAAATCGCATAGGTCGAGGAGGGCATGCTCAGTCACTCAAAAATCTTAGCTTTTCAGGAATCCAAGCTACCTGAGGGAGTTGCTAGAGTGCAATGAGACCAGGACATTGCAGTTGACGATACCTCCCCAGCCCTGGACTACGCCGGTCTGCATTCCCCAGACACTCGCCAGCTAGCCACACAGTCAAAGCTTGAACCTAGATTGTGTTGGTCAGCTTAGTACGATGAAGAATGCTGTTCATTACTGTGGCACCAGGTATACAATGTTCAAAATCTTGGGGCAGATTTAATCAAGTGCATTTGGTTGCCATTTTGTTTTATCAGGTTCCTGGACTATCTGTCAGACCTGTGTGTGTCAAATAAAACTGCAATCCCAGTGACTCAAGAGCTCATCTGTAAATTTGTGCTGAACCCCGCCAATGCTGATATCCTCATCCAGACCAAGTGAGACATGCGCACACACTTTACATTTTACTATCCTTGTGAGGACTCCAAAAAATGTCACATTCAAAATTCTATTTTCCCTAACTCTTAACCTAAACTTTACCTTAACCCCCGAAACTTAATCTTAAACCCCTACATATAATAATTTTAAGTATAACATGTATATACATACACACACACACACACACACACACACACACACGGTGTAAATAGTCCTCCAAAGTGTTATAAAACAACATCACCAGGGATGACCATTACATCAAATGGATTGATGTAATTGTTCAAATTGCATTGTAAGGTGAAGGGGGGGGGGGGGCAGACGTAGCACACCAACGTAGCACAGTAGTGAAGGTAAAATCTTCCGATTCAGCTTACATGACTGGAGATGGTTCCATCTCTTTCAGCGTGCAATTGAGCAGCACTGGTATTGGTCATTTAATCATGCTGCTATGTTTGCATTAATATGAAGCTGGAATGAATGTCAATTAGCTGGTATATGCAGAAGAACATCAAATGTCTAGAACATTTCATTGATAGTACAGTACATAGTAGGCACTATGTAGCCAAGCACAGGAAGGTGGACCAATGTAAACAGATCATTTTTATATTTTTCATCCACCCACCCCAGACTCATCCCCAACACAGAGACGAGTCTGGACTCGACCCAGATGCAGGAGGATGGTGATGATGAGGAGGTGTGGCTCTACTGGATCGACAGCCACAAGGAGCCACACGGCAAGTCCATCCGCCACCTAGCCCAGGACGCCAAGGGAAACCACAAACTGGACTACGAAATCATCACCTACTACAGGTACAAGAGTCTAGACAGCTACTAATGCTGGTCTTTCTGGGGTAGTTGTAGGCCTGGTACACCTCATTCGCTATGTTGGTGTATTTCTACAGCTTTGGAATAAAGGATGAATCCAAAGGTTTTCTTCACCACCGATTGACAACCATTTTGTGTGCCTTATTTTGGACACCTGTGTGTATTCCCTCTCCGTCCGCTCTGCTAGATACCAACTCAATCTGTTTGCCAAGATGTGTCTGGACCGCCAGTACCTGGCCATCAACCAGGTGTCCAGCCAGCTTCCCGTGGACCTGATCCTGCGCTGCATGTTCGACGACTGCCTGCCCTACAACCTGCGTGCCTCCTTCTGCCGCCTCATGCTGCACATGCATGTGGACCGGGAGCCCCAGGAGGCCGTGGTGGCCGTGCGCTACGCGCGCCTCTGGACCGAGATCCCCTCCAAGGTCACCATCCACGAGTGAGTGTGGCACGCGTTGCATCGTCGGTCAGTCTGCCCTGTTTGTCACGCAGCCGCAGTTAAGAACCCGCGCATTCCTGAATCAGAGCAGACAGTGATCGGAAAGAAATATATATTTTAAAGTTAACAAACAACGGGCACGACATTTCTCTGTTCATTAATTTCTGTAGTGTTTAATGTTATACATGTACTGTAGTCTGAGTTGCTGTGCTATGTGATAACTACTGTGCCCTCCACAATTATCGCCACCCTGGGTAAAGTTGAACAAAAATGGCAATGAAAAATGTAATTTTTCCTCAGCATGATCTAACTTCTAAATAAGTCAAAATGTTCAATGAGAAAACATTCTTGATAAAAAAAAAAAAGTGTCACAATTATCAGAAACCCTGATTGTAGTACTTTGTGCACCCTCCCCTCGCAAAGATGGCATTAAAGAGTCTTCCATAATGTTTGATGAGATGGTAGAAATAAAGCAAGGAATCCATTTGTCAATGCAGAATCTATCCTGATCTATCAGGGTCTTTGTTCCTTGCTTGTGGACTCAAGGTTAGGCTGCTTATATTTTGTTTGAGATTAAGCTGATAGACAACAACACTTGGTCATAGCCATCTTTAACAGAGGATCTAATTATTGTGAAGGGTACTGTATTTAATATAACGCTCTGTGTCTCCTCAGTTATGAGTATGAGTTTACAGACACCTCCAGAGAGGAGATGAAGAGAAAATTTGCCCACACCATGGAGTTTGTAGAGGATTACCTCAAAGACGTGGTCAGCCTAGCTTTTCCCTTTGGAGACAAAGAGAAGAATGAGCTAACTCTTGAGGTAAAAAACCTGAACACCTTTTTTGTGTGATTCGTTATAATCCCTACGAATACAGATTTTCACAACTTTCTTGTGTGCTACATTTTCATCAAGCGTGTACAATACAACACCATGCACAGTAACACAACTTTAGTGGCGACACCCCTCAACCATCACAAAGATGGTGATTGGGAATTAGACTAATGGGCGTTATCACTTCCTGATATGATGTCCCCTCCCTCCCATCTTCTCACCTGTCTTTTAGGTAGTGCATCTGGCAAGGAACCTGGTCTACTTTGGTTTCTACAGATTCAGTGAGCTGCTGCGTCTAACCCGAACCCTGCTGGCCATCCTAGATGTCGTCCAGCTGCCACCCAACTACATGGCCAAGCTCAATAAGAGTCCTGAGGCAGGTTAGTCACCCAAAGAATGAATGAACCAACATTTTATTACAAACTTGTTATTCCAACACATTCACAGAAACATGTTTACAAAGGTTATTAAGCATGTACGTTGCATATTGACTAATGTAGACATTGGTAGATACAAGTAATTATACTGTAGTCATCTCTTCTGTAAGTTCAAATGTATCTGCTCTTGATAATCTTTACAAAGTGGGATAATTATTCTGAGGGCACTGTACAGGGATACCGGCAGGTAGACCTACACAGCTTCTGACAGATATGCATAGATACTGGTAGATATACATAGTTACAGAGGGATCAGGACATTCATGTATTTTCCTTTTTTTCATAAGTAATTTTGTTTAAAGGGATTGTAGGTATTCTGCTGCGTTAATTAGGGAACACAACGGAAAATGTTTCGATGTTTTGAAATGCTTTGCAATGGATGATTAGCATAGTCAAGGCCAGGTATTCCCTCTGTTTCAGTTCATTTTCTTATGATTGGTGTCTAATAAATACTATACCGCTATGGTCTGAATGTCCTCCAGGTAACAATGTGCTGCGTACCATCCACGGTGTGGGAGAGATGATGAGTCAGATGGTGCTTAGCAGAGGGCAGGTCCTGTCCCACAATCACTCGGGCGAATCCCCGGCTCCACAACCCCTGTGTCTTCCAGACGATGAGGACGTTACAGTCATGGACACCAAGCTCAAGATAATTGAGATCCTACAAGTGAGTAGAGGGTCACTGTGTGGTCTGGGGGCAAGTTACTTCTAATACTTCAAATGTAGTGACTTGATGATGCCTGTGGTCCTATTCTTTACTATTCTAAAATGCTTTCATGGGCTTTAAGGCTATATCCCTAATTTGCTCCCCTCTTGTGGACTGTAGCTGAATTACAGCAACAACTGTTGCATTCAAATCAACTCTCCCCTTCTAGCTCACTCGCCAGCCAGTTTCGCTTTGATCAAAGAAGTTTCTTTTGGTCAAACCACTTACAAAAGTTAAAAGAACTATTTTATGCTTTCAAAGTATAAAAACGTTATTTAGATGATTTCCTACACTGTCCTGTTCTTGTTTTCTCACTTGAACAGAGATTGAGTAAACTGTAAATTTTAGAATCCACAAAATGACAGAGGGATTTCGTTGTCCCCTTCTGCCATGGTTTGTCTATGGCTTTGAGATATGAGCATGCCTCTCGTAACAGGGAAGAGGTGCAGAAGGGTGCTGTCTTTCTGTTCTGAGTTTTAGGATGTGGTTTTATATACACCCAGAATAATTTCTGTCTCAAGCTCTTCCTTCTGCCACCCCTGTCCTCGGCCATCTCACCCTTATGAGAGGGACGCGCCTGCTAAGCTCAGTCAAAGCTCATCTCCTATCCTGGCACCCCGATGCTGGAACCGTCTTTCCCTTGAAGCAGGGACAGAGTTCATTCCCCTTTTTCAGAATAGCCCTGAAACCCTACATTTTTAAAGAGTATCTAAAATAACTTTCCTTGAAGCTGGGACAATGTTCAATGCCTCCATGCAATTTTTATTATTATCTAATTTTCACTTCCTTCTAGCACTGATTTTGCTGATAGCTTCTTTGTGTGATGGTGAAGTTACTACTTGTGATTGTGTGATAGTCCACATAGATAGCTTAAAATGAATGCAGCTGTAAGTTGCCCTTGGTAAAAATGTCTGCTAAATTACTAAAATGTCAAATGTAAAGGTAAGCTTGATACAATAAATACAGTGTCTTACCTGAAGTTGTTGAAATGCCCTTCTGCTTACTTTTTCATTTCAGTTGAATTCATTACAAATGAAAGTCCAGGCATTCTTTGTCTTGTTTTCTGTCGATGAATCATGCTGTTTGTTGTCAGTAATTGCGGTTTGACACTATGCCTCAATAGTTTTTTTTTTTTTCCAAAGTCACTGAAATTCTTTGAACGTTTTCTTTTACCTCTGTCCATTGTTGGGTTAGGTGATTTACTCCAGGTCCACACAATTCTAATGTTTCTTCAGGGTCCATCCCTGGTTTTTGAAGCATTCTCAGGTCAGCACCAAGTGCACATCATTAATCTAATCAGGCTTCACAAAGAGTAGCTGGTTAGTCCTTATTTACCTTAGTCTGCAACTCCCTAGTCTAGAACTAATTAATCTCAAGTTAAGTAATGTCTCAGAAAGCCACTTTTTAAGTCTGGATTAATTTAAGTAGAATTAGCCTAGTCCTGATTTAATTTAAACTCTGTCCGGGAAACTGCCCCTTAGAGTTAAAGCATGTCTCTCAACACTTAAGTTAAGTTAATATGGTTGCAATTTCAGAAAATGTTTTTAATACTGTATATGTAAAGTAACAGTGATACTGTTTTGTTCTCTCTTAACCAGACAATATATTTGAGAACATATGACACACTTCCTCTTGTTTAACTTGATTTGGGCCAGCAAAGGGCAGACATCCAGTTTATAAATGGCTCTTCACAACAATTTGATGCTTGCCTTTTTGACAACAATGCATCAAATATTACATGTTATAACCACTGTTATATGGTCTCTGTATTTACTATTGTAGCTTTTCGTATTGTTTTGAGGTATTGGATATTTATTGGTTTCCATCTGATTCTTCCATCAGTTCATTCTGAGTGTGCGGCTGGACTATAGGATCACATACCTGCTGTCCATCTATAAGAAAGAGTTTGGAGACGGCAGTATAACAGACAACTCAATGTCGGTATCTGAACCCCTTTCCAATTCAGGTAAGGCTCTGCTAATATGTCTCAGCCTGGTCTCTGTTTGTAATGTCTTGCCAGCTCTTACTGTCAGTGTGGTACCGGACTAGGGTAATCTTGAGTGTTTGGTGATTGCTTTTGTAATCCGTTGTTTGAGCTGTGCTTTCACAATCACTAATGACTTTCTATAATGGGCTGGGGTTAATTGGGCTTTCTATAATTGGCTCCACTGATTTACATTATTTAGCAGCTCCAGAACCAGACATCGATGAAATTGCCGCCAAAGCCGAGACCATGTTTGCTGGAAGGTAATTAAACGTGTGTGCGTGTGTGTGGAAAATGTTTCAGTGTGTGTAAGTGCGTGTGTATCCAGTTAAAAGTGCTGTGTCTGTTACTCTCCGTAATCCTCCAGTTCAGAGTGTAGTGCCGTGGAACTAGATGACGAGGGGGGCAGGACCTTCCTGAGGGTTCTGATCCACCTCATCATGCAGGACTACCCCCCACTGGTCTCTGGATCACTGCAGCTCATGTTCAAACACTTCAGCCAGAGAGCTGAGGTCCTACAGGCCTTCAAACAGGTACCGGCACCGGGCGTGGGCCTGCACATGCAGGATTGGAATGTGTCTGATTATCTCATTTTGTGTGTTTCCGGTGTCTCCTGCAGGTCCAGTTGCTGGTATCTGAGCAGGATGTGGAGAACTACAAGCAGATCAAGACAGACCTGGACCAGCTCAGGCTGACGGTTGAGAAGTCGGAACTGTGGGTGGAGAAGAGTGGAGGTTACGGCAATGAAGACATAGGAGAGAACCAGGGCAAGGAGCAGGGCATGGAGGTGCTGCACACTACAGTATATTACAGTACAATATACTACAGTATATTACAGTACATTACAGTACCTGCAGTATACTAGGGTACACTTAGGTATACTAGAGTACACTACAGATTACATTAGATTCAACTTCATTGTCATTGAACAGTGCAAGTGCAGTACAACCAAATGCAGTAATCTACAGCACCTTATATTACAGTATACTAGAGTAGACTAAATATACAATATACTACATTAACCTACAGTATAGTAGATTAAACAACAGTACAATTTACTACACTACCCTAAAGTACCTTATGTTACAGTATACAAGAGTAGATGACGGTACCTTATATTACAGTATATTAGAGTACTCTACAGCACACTGTGTACTAGAATAAGGTAGAGAACCACTACACTATAATACCATACAGTATAGTATAGTACAGCACATTGTAGTACACTACTCTTTAGTAAAGTACAATACATTACAGTACACTATAGTAGTACACTACACTGTAGTACAACACAGTACAGTGCACTGAAGTATGCCAGCAACACATTGTAGGGGGCTAATGGTTGAAGTGCTGAGTCTTTGGCAGATGGGTTGCCTCCTATGATGTGAACATTGTTCCAGCATATATTGCTCTAGGTCTGGGATGTTGTCTGTTGACTGTGGATCTTTTCTTGGGTTTTTGGGAGAAAATGTCTAACTTTTGCTAAAGTACAGCCTGTATGGTTTCATGGTGTTTGTTACTCGCTATCAAAACTATTGAAGATAGAAATAACACTAGCCTGATGCTTGGACTGCCTACAGCTATTTGTCATGTTTTTGCCTCAGGTAAAGAATGCTACTTTGAATTGTCTGCCTGTCTCCTTAGGCCATATCGGCTGTTTATTTTAGGAATGTTTGTTCAAAAAACTGCACGGTTTTTATTTTGGCCGTTTAATCTCAGATGTTCAGAGATGCGATGCAGCGATGTGGGCTCAATTATCAGGGTGATCAAATCAAAGCATCTTTTGAGAAGTGTGAAGAGAGGGAAGAATTCAGCAGCAGATGAGTGAGAGTAGTTAAAAGGGACTGGCCTACCCGACAAAGAACTCAGGGAATAAATACACGCGTAGAAAGTAAACCTCGCATGTGCAGAAGCTTCAGGATCTTTGTGAAAGTGACACTCTCTAAAGATCCCAGAAAAGACGTATCCACGTCCGCTCCGATAAATGTTTGTATCGTGTGGGATTGACAGGAGGTGGGCATCCTGAGCCCGGTACAGGATGGCGATGTGAAACCCCAGATAGACAGCAACAAAGCCAACAACTACAAAATCGTGAAAGAGGTGGGTCCTTCTTTGTCCTGGTAGTGCGTGTGGTGTAGGCATTATGAATCAAATAGAGTCAGGGCTGTCTTTAAAAAAATCCACCAACTGAGGATTATTGATTGACTGCCAGACCTCACATCACTCGCCATGTTCCACGTTGGTGGATTTGAGTTGGAACTTCAGAACTCAGAAACAGCCTTTCCTAATTCCACCTTAAGAGATAAATATGGGTGAACTGAATGAGCTCAGAATACATTCAGTGTATTAAACAGCTGCACATTGGTTTTAGACTTGTTATTCAGCCCATAAACGCATGCAGCCCTGTGTATGTGATGTACGTGTGGTCATTAGATCCTGCTGCGTCTCAGTAAGCTGTGCTTCCCTGGTAAGAAGAGTCGTATTCAGCAGCAGAGACTCCTGAAGAACATGGGGGCTCACACTGTGGTCCTGGACCTGCTGCAGATACCCTATGAGAAAGTGAGCACACCGCATTTCTTACACCCAGTTGTTAGAGCAATACGTATGCATCAAGCAGACAGTCCAGCACAGACTTTATGGTTTGATTTTGTGAAATCCCTGCCCCCCCCTCCCTTAACCTTGCTGTGGCCTCCCTCCATCCAGACTGATGAGAAGATGAATGAGATCATGATGCTGGCTCACGTGTTCCTGCAGAACTTCTGCAGAGGGAACATCCAGAACCAGGCTTTGCTCAACAAACATCTCAACCTGTTCCTCACGCCAGGGGTAAACATAGACACACACAGTCCGTAAGCTAAATATATCCATACTGTCAATGAGGAGCTCACTTTGCACATCTATCTCTCTAGCTGCTGGAGGCAGAGACCATGCGTCACATCTTCATGAACAACTTCCACCTGTGCAACGAGATTAGCGAACGTGTGGTCCACCATTTTGTCCACTGCATTGAGACGCACGGCCGGCACGTCCAGTACCTCAAGTTCCTCCAGACCATCGTCAAGGCCGACGGAAAGTATGTGAAGAAATGCCAGGACAAAGTCATGACTGAGGTGAGAGACAGAGATGAGGACATAATAGCCTGGTTTCCAATACCATTATGCAAATCTCTATGTAAGATGTTACAGGAAGTTACTGTATCCTGTGTTGAGTGGGCTTGATAATATCTGTAACAGACCGCATTCATATCATATTGAATGACCAATATTGGTGCCCTCTGTTGAGCAGGCATTCCCTGTCTAACCTCCACTCTGTCTGTTGGTCTGCTTTCCGTTCCTCCCCTAGCTGGTGAACGGCGGTGAGGACGTGCTGGTGTTCTACAATGACCGCTCGTCTTTCCCAGTGCTGCTTCAGATGATGAGGTGTGAGAGGGAGCGCGGGGACGAGGGCGGAGCTCTGGCCTACCACAACACCCTGGTGGAGCTACTGGCCGCCTGCACCGAGGGCAAGAACGTCTACACGGAGCTCAAATGTACCTCGCTGCTGCCACTGGACGATATCATCAAGGTCGTCACCCATGACGACTGCATCCCAGAGGTACGGGGGAGGGATAATGTTGAGCGTCTGTTTGTCCTTAGGCGCTGGGGTGTGTTTTCGTAGTCTGATGGGATTTCCCCTCCTTGTGTTCACCTTCACTGATTGGAAGATCAAAATGATGAGGTGACATGCTTTTAAATACTCAATTTGACTACATCTGTTCAGCTGTTTTGCATCGGGGCAGGTGCGGGAAAAGGAAAGACAGATAGATTCCATTTCTCATGAATCAGTTTTTTTGTGCATACAAAGAGTGGTTAAAGATTTGACAACCGTGATACATAGCTATGCAAACACACTGTACCATTTTACGAAAACACAGTATGGATGCAGCTTGGCGGTAATCTCTCATCTGTCAGCATGTTGTGTAATAGCCTTCTGTCTCCAGGTGAAAACCGCCTACGTGAACTTTGTGAATCACTGTTACGTGGACACAGAGGTGGAGATGAAGGAGATCTACACCAGCAAGCACATCTGGATGCTCTTTGAGAACTTCCTAGTGGACATGGCTCGGGTAAGGTATTGACTTAGGTCCTCTAAACAGCACAACTAGGGGTGTATAAATAGACCAACACATCTTCCTTTTCCTAATTGTCATTGTTTGCATGAAAAGAAGTGAAGGCCATAAGAGTCCAGTTCAATGTATAGACGAGCTAGGTCTCTCTCTCGCACACACACACACACACACACACACACACACACACACACACACACACACATACTTCTAAGACTCCCTTCTCTTCTGGTTTCAGGTGTGCAACAGCACCACAGACCGTAAACATGCTGATCTTCATCTGGAAAAGTATGTTCTGGAGACAGTGATGGCCATCGTCAAGGGCTTCTTCAGCTCCCAGTTCTCCGTCAACAACTCCAACCTGCAGGTATTGCTGACAGCCTGGGTCACTTCGGACAGTAGACATGAAATCCAAACAGACCCCTAGCCCCTCCACGGTGCTAGACACACTCAGATCCATCGCCACAAAATGATTTGCAAGATATACTATTGCTCACCTTCTGAAGGGCTGGTTGATATTCCTGTCCTATTGCTTTCATATTGCTGTCATGTTGCTTTCACCTATCCTACCCTTTCAGATCTACTGCAGTCTCAAGGGAGGCTGGGCTTGAGATCTGTGCTCCATCCAGACACTTTAGACAAACGCTGATGTTTCAATCTGGTGTCGCCTCCACTGCTCATCCCTTGATCTCTTGTATTCCTCTGCTCTCGTCCCTCTCGTCCCTCCCTCTCCTTCCTCCTCCCTGTCTGTCAGACACACCAGCCCATCTTCATCCAGCTGCTCCAGTCTTCTTTCAGGCTATATAACTGCATTTGGATCAGCTCAGCCCAGAAGAGCAATGTTGAGGGCTGCATCAAAACCCTGGCTGACGTCGGTGAGTGTCACAACCCAGTGACAATGCTTTGACAGGCCTTCATAGCAAGGTCCCGGTACATGTTCAGTTTGATGTTCTGTAGTTGTGAGAACTCGGATACAAACAAAATCAGTTCCTCTCCAATAAGTCCATGGAATGAGTGGACCACACACTATAATTGGTGGAGCTTTAGGAGGTTGGCGACTTCAGAGGTCAAAATTATCCAATTGGAGTAGAGCAGTCACCAGTGCTGTTATCCAAACAAGGCCGTGGCTCATTAATATTAACAATTGGGTGTGTATACCACCAATGAATACGAGCTGTGAATTTGAAAGGTACGGAGAGCACTTCAAAATATAGGACAAAACAATAAATGGCAATTTTCATTTTCAAAACACTTGTCAGGTGGGTTTAATGAATACCTAGGAATGATTTAAAACTGAACAATATGATGCATTTAAACAAGTTTGGTAGACTGACATTTTAGACTGGAAATTAGACAAGTAAAATAATTGCTGTACTGTGGTGGTACAGCAACTAACTGTATTTTCTGCTTCAGACAATAATCCCTTAAACCATGCGAAAAATAGCACTGATCTCGACCTCTTTTCATAGAAACGGTTTCATTGTGATGTAAAAAGGAGAACCATGTATGAGAGCCTCTGGGCCTTTCTCCTCCGGTTCCTCATCTTGTCCTCCCTCCTGTCCAGCCAAGGCGCGTGCCATAGCCATTCCTGTGGATCTGGACAGCCAGGTGAACACTCTGTCTCTGAAGGCCCATACCAACATGGTGCAGCGTGCCGCCATGGACTGGAGGATCTCAGCACGTTCCCGGCCCCGCAAGGAGCCCCTCGGAGGACCTGACTACAAGAGCATCATTGAGAAGCTGCAGGTAATGACCCACATATAGTGGGTCCTCTGGGGGGCTCTGTGTGGATATTGTTGATGTAAAAAATAAATAAAACTATGTGAATTAGGCACCTGTATTATGGATCATGAAGATTAAGATAAAGACAGTCAGTGTGATATGACAGTCAGTTTGAATTTATGTAGTTGTCCTACAGAGCAAACCCACATTACCTTAGGGTAAAAGATCATCAGAGATTATCAGAACTCGTGTTTGTCATGATGATAGCCTACTTATTAATAGCAAAGTTTATAAAAGGCTGTTAGCAGTAGAATGATATTCCGTCTCTAACAGTAATCACAAATCAGGGAATACCACACATATATATATAAATGGCCAAAAGTATGTGGAGACCCAACCATCCCAGACTGTTGCCACAAAGTTGGAAGCACCCAATAGTCTAAAATGTACTTGTATCTTGTAGCATTAAGATGACCTTTCACTGGAACTAAGGGGCCTTGCCCAAACCCTGAAACCCAGCCCCGTCCATTATCCCTCCTACCCTAAACTTTACAGTAGGCTCTATGCATTCCGGTAGGTAATGTTCACCTGGCATTCCCCACTCCTAGATTCGTCCATCAGACTGCCATGTAGTGAAGCATGATTCATTACTCCAAAAAACATGTTTCCACTGCTCAGAGAACGAGTCCAGTGGCGGTGTGCTTTAAACCACTACAGCCGTAATCTCGTTATCATGGCACCTGTCAGTGGGTGGGATATATTAGGCAGCAAGTGAACATTCTGTCTTCAAAGTTGATGTTTTAGAAGCAGGAAAAATGGGCAAGCGTAAGGATCTGAGCGACTTTGACAAGGGCCAAATTGTGTTGGCTAGAAAACTCCAGCCCTTGTGGGGTGTTCCCGGTCTGCAGTGGTCAGTACCTATCAAAAGTGGTCCAAGGAAGGAAAAGCGGTGAACCGGCGACAGGGTCATGGGCAGCCAAGGCTCATTGATGCACATGGGGAGCAAAGGCTGGCCTGTGTGGTCCGATCCAACAGACGAGCTACTGTAGCTCAAATTGCTGAAAAAGTTAATGCTGGTACTGATAGAAAGGTGTCAGAACACACAGTGCATCGTAGTTGCGATTGTGGCTGTGTAGCCACAGACCAGTCAGGGTGCCCATGCTGACCCCTGTCCACTGCCAAAAGCGCCTACAATGGGCACATGAGCATCAGAACTGGACCACAGAGCAATGGAAGAAGGTGGCCTGGTCTGATGAATCACGTTTTCTTTTACATCCCGTGGATGACCGGGTGCGTGTGCATGGCTTACCTGGAGAACACATGGCACCAGGATGCACTATTGGAAGGAGGCAAGCCAGTGGAGGCAGTGTGATGCTTTGGGCAATGTTCTGCTGGGAAACCTTGGGTCCTGCCATTCATGTGAATGTTACGTACCACCTACCTAAGCATTATTGCAGACCATGTGCACCCTTTCATTGCAATGGTATTCTCTGATGGCATTGGCCTCTTTCAGCAGGATAATGCGCCCTGCCACAAAGCAAAAATGGTTCAGGAATGGTTTGAGGAACACAACAACAAGTTCAAGGTGTTGACTTGGCCTCCAAATTCCCCAGATCTCAATCCAATCGAGCATCTGTGGGATGTGGTATACAAACAGGTCCGATCCATGGAGGCCCCACCTCGCAACTTACAGGACCTAAAGGATCTGCTGCTAACGTCTTGGTGCCAGATACCACAGCACACCTTCAGAGGTCTAGTGGAGTCTATGCCTTTATGGGTCAGGGCTGTTTTGGCGGCACAATATTAGGCAGGTGGTCATAATGTTATGGCTGATCGGTGTGTATACAATTGGGCTCATAAGTTTACATACCCTTGTAGAATTGATAATATAGGTAACCATTTTTATAGAAAACATGAGTGAGCAAGCAAAACATATTTCTTTTATTTCTTATGGGATTCATATTCAACTGTAGGTCATAACAGAATGGCACAATCATAAAACAAAACATGGCAACAAAGAAAAAAATGAACTCACCCCTGTTCAAAAGTCTGCATACCTTTAGTTCTTAATACTGTGTATTGCCCCTTTAGCATCAATGACAGCGTGCAGTCTTTTGTAATAGTTGTCTATGAGGCCCCGAATTCTTGCAGGTGGTATACTGTAGCTGCCCATTTGTCTTGGCAAAATGCCTCCAGGTAATGCAAAGTCTTTGGTCGTCTTGCATGAACTGCACATTTGAAATCTCCCCAGAGTGGCTTGATGATATTAAGGTCAGGAGACTGTGATGGCCATTCCAGAACTTTCACCTTTTCTGCTGTAGAGTGTCAACTTGTGCTCAGGGTCATTGTTGTGCTGGAAAGTCCAAGAGCGTCCCATGCGCAGCTTTTGTGCAGGAGAATGCAAATTGTCTGCCAGTATTTTCTGATAACATGCTGCATTCATGTTGCCATCAATTTTCACAAGATTCCCCATGCCTTTAGAGCTCACACACCCCCAGAACATCAGTGAGCCACCACCATGCTTCATATATAAATATATATATATAAATATAATATTTGTGTGTATATATGTTTGTGTATATATTTTCGTATTTACAGATGTGATATTGTATACATTGTCTTCTGTGTCCAGGGTGTGGTGGCATGTCTAAAGGAGCAGTTTAGTCCGAAGGTACAGGCTGAGTTCTCTGTGTTGGTGGATGTGCTGCATAGCCCGGAGCTGCTGTTTCCAGAGGAGACCAGAGTGCGCTGTGAGAGTGGTGCCTTCATGTCTAAGTGAGTGTGTCAGAGACACTTTCAAATAGTGGTTATGCTAATGTAAAGCTGTTATTTGGCTGTCCACCGTTCTTTTTTATTTTAGACCATTAGACTGTGACATTTCCCCAAAATAAATTCCAGGCTATTGCTTGGTGTCTCTGTCATGTCAAAGGTTTTGTTGTGTTTAGATGACATGTTATTGATCTTCCAACTCTGTTATTCGCATTCAGACTGATCAAACACACCAAGAAGTTGATGGACAAAGAGGAAAAGCTATGCATTAAGATCCTGCAGACCCTCAGAGAGATGCTGGACAAAAAGGAGGCCTTCGATGAGCCTGTGAGTACCTCTCCAGACATGGTGAGGAAAGGTGTTGTTACCTGCATGATGATGGCTGTAGGGATTACGCAACAACAATATGATACCGAATCTGTTAAACCCAAGGCCACATTTACACACGCCACACTGACCGACCAGCATAGGTTTATGGTCACAGACTCTGGTGTCACAAGACCAACTTTACATGTTGGGGTTCTGAATGGCTGTTGGGGTTTTGTATGGCTGTTGGGGTTTTGTATGGCTGTTGGGGTTTTGTATGGCTGTTGGGGTTCTGTATGGCTGTTGGGGTTCTCTATGGCTGTTGGGGTTCTCTATGGCTGTTGGGGTTCTCTATGGCTGTTGGGGTTCTCTATGGCTGTTGCGGTTCTGTATGGCTGTTGCGGTTCTCTATGGCTGTTGTGATCATTTCCTTGTTGGTAAAATAATCCTCTTTTCTAGTGTAGTGTCATTGCTCTCCTATGGCTGTTGTGATCATTTCCTTGTTGGTAAAATAATCCTCTTTTCTAGTGTAGTGTCATTGCTCTCCTAT